>JAOQMS010000006.1:36177309-36191881 GCA_027563885.1 Erythroxylum longipes
ATGTATATCAAGGTAGGAACTTTGGAATTAGCCATTATCACAAGCAAAGGTTCCATCACTCAATTATAGTTTTTCCCTTTTTTTATTTCCCCTATGTAACTGCTAGGGTTTGGTCGGTCACTAGCCCCAAGCGAAATAATATTTGGATAAAGTATGTACGAAAAATTTCCCCTTTATTGTTGTAGTTATTAGAGTATCTCGCTTATCACTAAGCATGAAAGTATTAAAGAATTTATAATTGATAAGAATTAACTATTTAAATTATTAGTTTTAGTTATTTTAGTAATAATTGACTTAAGTTTAATTCTAATATGATATCAGAGCTGATAGTTTGATCCGGTTATTACTGTATTTATTTCAAGTAATAACTAAATGTCTAGTCTCAGTTGTATTTGAAGAGAAGTGTTAGAGTATCTCATATTAACTAAGCTTGAAAATGTTAAAAAATTTATAAGTAGTACAAATCAAATATCCAAATGACTAATTTTAGTTATTTTAACAATAATTTACTCAAGTTCAATTATAATAATATTCTCAATCCCTTTTACATATTATTTCTATAGATCTTTTTCGATAACGCGAAGTGGAAAGGCTTTATTAGAATTCCAATGCTATATTGATGAGAAACAAATATTGATCTATTATTGGTTTCTTTAGTTTTAACCAAAATAACAAATTTATACGTAATTCAATGTATCTACGTAATAATGTAATCACCCCAAAAAAAAATCCTGAAACATGTGGTCGTGCACGACTAATAATACATAATTATGCATGGCCAGAAAGGCAGAAACTGGTGTTGTTGACCTCGAACTCAAGCAAGAATGAAAACGACAATTATATATTTATGTAAGAGAGAGATGGGGATGATCTAAGACGAAACTGTGCATGTGAGAATGTGATTACAACTTGGACGGAGACATAATTACAGAACAATTCAATAATAGACTTTCATATGTTAAACGAATAAGAAAAGTCCGAACGAGTACTGGACGGCAAAAGAGATTAGAAAAAAAAGAAAAAGAAAAGGGAAAGGGAATGGATTGCTGGGTGTTTAAGGATTGCCAAAACCGATACAAACAACTTTTGTTGTTGTTGTTCGGGCACGAGACCAGGAGGAATGCTTAGATGGTGGAGCGAAATGAAAAGGGTCAGAAGCTTTTGATATGGAAATAATGGATGGATTTTGAAACCCTACGAAAGCAAAACTAGTAGGAGACACCATGCATGCGGGGTCACTTGGAGCTGGCACAATTAAGGGTCATGATTTTTAGTCGCACTCCTTTCGTTTTACCCATGTTGTGCCATAAGGAGTCAGGCAAAAGAGGACATGTGAGATTCGAGAGAAAGATAGGTCTAAATTGGTCGAGGTCTAGGTAGTATTTGATAGTAAATGGGCATGGATCGGAACATCACCTTTTCAACTTTTGCATTATTGAGTACGTACGGAGAGAAAACACTCACATATACATTACCTCATGTCGAAAAACATTTAGAAACTATAGTGAAGAATGAATATTAAACTAACTTGCTCTTTAGGCAGAAGATCCATCCTATAATTGATATAAAACGAGAAATTTATATTTTAATGTGTGCTAAATAATAAATTCAATTCATATGACCTTTCGTATATCCAAAATTTTTAAAATTTAACCTTCTTACTACTTGAGAA
The DNA here is from genome assembly GCA_027563885.1 of Erythroxylum longipes. Classification (NCBI taxonomy): domain Eukaryota; kingdom Viridiplantae; phylum Streptophyta; class Magnoliopsida; order Malpighiales; family Erythroxylaceae; genus Erythroxylum; species Erythroxylum longipes. The sequence continues at coordinate 36,178,982 of JAOQMS010000006.1, forward strand.
TTTTAAAGAATTTATTTTATGATATTATTTTGAGAAATTGTGTAATTAATCTCCATTGTTTTCTTGAATAAAATATAAACATGTTTTATTAAATTCAATTTAAATTCTAGTATATATAGAAAAAGTAAAATACTTAGTGGTATTGCCATTTTAACTAAAAGGTTAATTATTTACAAAAGAAAAAAATGATTCTATAAAAAAGTGATTCTAAATAATATTTCCATGCATTCTTTTTAAATCGCAAAAATAGAAGTAAGGTAAAATTTGAAAAGACCGAAAATAATGTATTACAAAAATTAAGCAAGAAAAAAATAAAAGAAAACAAAACAATTGATTGCACATCATACAATTAACGTGGTTCACCTTAATTGTTTAAGGCTACCATCATGAGTAACGGCAAATCACAAATTCAATATTAGAAAAAGGAAGAATTATAAGAGAAGTGCAGATAGGATTTTTCATTCACATAGGTTAGTGGAGCCATGGGGGTAATTCTATAATCCGCAATTGACGTAATGTGATTTGTTTTATATAATGATATAAAGCAGAAAAAGTAAAAATCTCCATGAATGTCGTACTCTAGGTATATATACCCACAAGAAGGGCGGACAACTAGATGCGTGGGAAGCTGTCTTGAACAATTCGTCTTTGCAAGTAGAGTACATGATAAGGATATAGACACAGTTGGATCCTTTGAGAGGCAAGAATTGGAATTATTGGACAGGACAAGTCTTGAATCAGTGTTTTGGAAGGGTCAAACTCAATCCGATCAAGATCAATCAGCAAATATACAAGTATATGTAATATGTCACATTTATGACTAATAAGGATGTCTCCTTCATCCTTAAAATTTGTTAACCAAGGAGTTGACAGGATCAAACAGGGACAGCAAGGTTGACAAACGTTGTTTGTAATGAAAATTATCACTTCCAATCGAAGGAGTAGCTCATGTATTCGAAACAATCGGAGAATCTTATCGTTAGAATTTTCTCGGGAAAAATGAAAGTGACCCATTCGCTTTTTCTTTTGGATAACTTCTTTTTTAATAAATTCCATAAATCGATAAGAAATAAATTTTATCTATTTTTGATAATAATATTTTATAGTATTAAAAATATATTTCATTATTTTAATAAATATTGTCACATGAGTAAGTTTCATACAAGTAATAAAACTTATATATATAATTATACTTCAATAATAATCTATGTTAAAATAATTCAATAAAACTTACTTATACTAATTTTAATTTTATAAAATATTTTAAAGTATTTCTAAATAATAAAAATATTTTAAAAAAATAGTAACACCACAAAAATTGTATCATTCACTTGTTTAAAAAATAAATCAATCATAATAGTATCTTTAAAGTAGCTTAGGGTTTGTGGTATATACCTATATACTTGACAATTGATGCAAGATAGTAACGAGGGTGGTCCGATATTTGGATGGTACGTAGAGAGTGAGGTTTGTGGATATCAATGAATGACACAACTTAAATGGCAATTGAGAGAACAAAGCGTGAGCACTACCACTCCCAACCCATATGATATGCTCATGCGAGTATGACATGAGGGGTTGTAGCGTATCAAACTAAAATTCACAAAAGTCTCCCAAAGGAAAATTGTCTGCAAAACGCAGCTCTCTATCTCTCTTCTCTGTGGGGTTAAGGCAATGGTGCGAGTTGTGTGACATGAGCATGTCATGTGTTCAAATTGATGGCGAATTTGAACCTCTTTTCGCTTGTGGGTTCCACTGAGTATCTATATTCAGAGATTTGATTTGGACTGTGACCAAAGTGGAGATAAGGTGACCAATTTCATCTTTTTCTCAAGATCTTCGTTTGTTTACAAATAGGGTTTGGTAGGCCTCCACCTCACGGGCCACTTGTTGTTGGGCCTTTTGAGTCTCCACCGAGATTCATTCTTATCCAATCTTATAAACCTTTTTATTCTCTTCTTTCTCTCATATTTTTCTAATAATAGAACAACCCTTCACTGTAATCACTAAGTGTATATCGATAATTTTTAAGTGAATGTAATCATTTATAAATTATCTATTAAGTGAAAGAGAACTTAGATAAACCCGAAGAAAAGTGAGGAGTTGGTGTTTGGAAATTCTTAAAAGGCTCCTCCTATATGGTGAACCACTTTAATGCCAATTCAACAGCAAAAGAGCACAACCTTTTGATAGGTATATGTCTTTATCATGTACGGATAAAGAGAAAGGAGGTCTGAGAATCTATCAAAGTAACCAATAAAGTCTATTGTGAGAGTTCTTCGAGACAAAAATTCCCTTTGGATAAGGTGACTTCACAGTACTTTTTAAAAGGAACAATCTATGGACTTTATCTACAAGACCACCTCTCTCTTGGTTGCTTGATCAACTTTTAAAGTTCAGGGAGGAGATGAAAAATGTAGTATGTTGCAAAATAGGAAATGGGAACTCAACATTTTTATGGCATGACAACTGGACAGACTATGGTCTCCTATCTCAAAACCTAGATGCAATTTTAGCTCTCTCAGAGATAGCTTACAAGGCTAAGGTTGTTGCACTTACTAGCCAAAACTAGTGGGTGCATTTTTCAGAGGCAATACAGCACCTGAAACTCTCATATTCTCCTGATTCTTACCTTCAGGATTACGACCTATGGCTCGGTATGCCTATTGAGAGATTTTCAAGCAAGGCTTATAGGAAATGGTTGCGTATATACTAGTGAACAAGAGATATCTTGGGTTATCTGGAATAACATTCTAAGATCTAATACAGCTTTCTTACTTTGGCTAATAGTCAAGGACATAATTACTACAATGGAGAGCAAAAAAACTACTTTCCGTGAGGCTATTAATAAGATAACTGTTGCACATGCTTCCAATCCTCCTTCGAAGCATCATGTGCTCGTCCTAGCCATAACTTTTCAGGAGTTGTAAAAGGAGAGGAATCTTAGAAAGTTCTAAAATAAGGAACGATCTAAGAGGTAATTATTCAAGTTATCTTACAAAATGTAAATGAACAATCTATACGATGGGATCAAGTGCAAGATTAAAATAGATGAAACCTTAAGTTAAGCTATTTGCTGGAAAGAAGTAGACCCATCATACAAATGTTTCCTTATAGATGCTGCGATCATTAAGCAATAACCAGACCTATCAGATGAAGATCAACGACTAAATAAACGAGAAGAAGATGCGTGTAATCAGATTGAATCACTCTTGCCTTGGATATTTAGATTAGAGAAGGAAGGAAAGATGCAGCCAGCAAAACTTATGGAGGTTCCAATCCCTAATTGGGTATATTATGGAGCCTTCAACTGCTGTGTGGGTTTTTACCCATTTACAAAATGAAATTGGAATATGATGGGTTAAATCATGCGTTTTCTTATAGTTATTTGGATTAGAGAGAGTTGGCTTTTCTCCACTCTATAGATGTTGTTCGCGTGGTCTCTTTTTGCACACCATTTTTGTAATTCTACACCTTTATTAATGATACCTTTTAATTTTTTAATTAAAAAATTGAAGTTCTTTGCTTCTTTAGTGAACTGCCAACACGAGAGAGCTCCAACTATAGATCCCACGATGTGTACCAGAGTTACCCATTTTCTTATCAAACAAAGACTTTTTTTTTTTTTTTGGCCGTAGCTCAATTGGTCTTTAGGAAAGTTATTGAGTGTAAAATTTTAGGTTCGAGTTTTGACAGCGGCAATGTGAAAGTTTCATCCAATATGATGGATCCTTATGCACACCAGATATGGGATTCCCTTTTTTAAGAACTAAGTGAGATTAAACTATAATTTACCTTTTCGATACTTTATGGGACCAGAGTGTGGGTTGAAATGGGCGATTCTACCTTTTTTTTAGTGCAAGACATTTTTTTGTTGGGTTCTTGGGAAAACTTTATTTCTGTCAACTTCATAGTACAAATAGAAGGATGCAAAATTAGATGTGCAGTGCATGACTATAAATGTGGATGTTGATGCTTTTTTGTTGAATTGATATATGCGAAGAGTTGGAATGTTCATTTCATGGTTTTTCTATTATGAATTAGCAATAGGTTTGTATAATCTTCGCAATATATGATTTTTTTATTTTTATAAAAATGCTTTCAATGCAAGTATTCTAAAACCAAGGCTAGTTGAAGGTTTTTAGAGATATAGAAAAATCAATAAAAAAACTTATTGACTCATTTATTAATAAAAGAGTCTTCTCTTATATATATACTACGAGTGACTGAATAAGTTGTTGAAACACTCAAAATTAATTTCAATCGCTAAATTCTTATAGTAGTTGTAGAACTAGGTCAAATTCCAAGATAACTAAACACTAATTTCTTAATTTCAATTAATAAAACAAAATAGGAGATTTATGATTAATTAATTAATAAACGAAAATTTTAGTAAGGAATTAAAATAAATCAAATAAGTATTAAAGTGAGAAATTCAATGGTACTTAACTCTGGTTCAAGGGAAAGATATCATCCAATTGTAACTTTGATTATTTATGTAAAAGAATAATTTTCAAATTTTAAGCAGTTAGTCAAAAACCTATTAGGGTAGATATGATAAGTCTTAATTTTCCTAAATTAATTAATTCAAACCTAGTATTCAAACCAAAACTTACTATAAATTGATTGGGTATGATAGCATTCCATATCAATTAAATGATATTAATAAACTTAATGAAAATACTAGAGCCTAAATTAAAAAATTTAGATAGCTGCAACTATTTTCTTGTTTATCATAAGTTAACCATGCAAATTCATAAATAACTTATTTGTTACTTATACTAATCATTCATGACAATTATGGATCATTGAATTCATGGATAACTATAGAATAATCAACATCAAATTAGTTTGTCAGATTAATCAATATTAATTACTTATGAAATAAAAAAACATAAAACAAGAAATACTTGAATTAAATCCATATTTGAAACAAAACCTCAAAGGTTATAACTAGAGTTTTCAGTCCTCCTGAATCAAAATACTTGGATTTAACCACTTACGGCTTTAGTTCAACCACAAAAATAGAAGAAAAGTTGAAAGATGAAGATAAAACACAAAGAAAAACGAAAAGAGAATTATGAAGATGGTGTGTGTAACATTTTTTTCCCTCTTCTTTCCTACACAAAACTAACTTCTTTCAATATTCTAGAGATTATCTTCAAAAAAAATATAAATCCCTAAACAATAAAGATGAGAATAAGTCTCCTAATTGAAATGAAACTCTTGGAGTAAATATGGCTTTCGGCGTTATCTTGCCTTATCAACTGTAGCAATTTGTCATCTTTTTTTTAAGTTCACGATTTTAACAAATAATGCTCAAATTTGAGCTAATCTATACTTGTCACCTCTTAAATAAAATAAATATTAATTATATTAATTAAGCACCAAAATTGATCCAATATAAAAGAGATAATGCTAATTAACATAACCAAATCACATCTTATCAATTTTCCTCACACCAGACCCATGCTTGGCCTCAAGTATTCATTAATTCAATACATCAGTCATCCTTATAACAACCTCTCATCTTTTTTGTGTTATCCAGAAATATTACAAAAGCTAATACACATTAAAGGTTTAAGATATAATATCAATTGAGAGAAGAAGCACTTGTAGGACCCATTTTAAAATTGAAAATACAACATCTCATCAATTCCATCAATATTAAATGAAACAAAACTTACACCCTCTCATATATTTCGTTATGTACATTTAAAGTATTTAAGATTCATTTAGCTCTCAAATCAAAGCATAACGAGTTATTTTTATAAGTTTGCTCATGAATCATATACCCACCACTTAGCAAACATGAATTTAATGCAAAAATTTAAGGGACTTAATAAGAGTTGTTGTAATGTGGGTTAGGCAAAGGTGTTAAACAAATTGAAGAAAATCATACAAACTTATCCACACATGTTTTAACTCAAATCAGTGCTAAAATTCAGTTGATTCAAATATCATCCTTTCAAACACCTATCATTTTTTATTTTTCTTTTTATTTTTTAACAAGAAAATCAAAGAGGAGATTTCTTTTCTTTCTTTTTACTATACTTCTCCCCTATTCTATAAAAGTAAAAAATAATAAACAATGCAACTTGAATCAATTAATTAACTTTTTATGGAAATAGTCAAAATCTTATGCAAATAAGCTTTAAATAACTCATTCAATTTATGAGCTCAAAATTATTAAGGACATCAACAAAAGAAGAGTAAAAGTGTCTTACAACAAGGTTAATATGCAAGAAAAAAAAGGTCAAAGTTCAAATTAGTTCTCTATTAGTAACAATTAAGGCAGACTTTTTTATATAGGTCAAAAATAGTTATGCTAAATGTGCCTATCATCTTCATGCATAAATTCAACAATAATATGTTCTTAAAATATATTTAAAAGTAAGTTCTAGTATAAATAAGTTACGTTTGATAACACACACCACAAAGAAAAGAATACGAGCACAAATGTGATGAATTGTCTTTAGGCTTAAAAGCTCATATGGTTGTCAAAATGCATCAGGTATTGCATATTTTCATTCAATAAAACCAATGAGATACTTTAATTTAATGAAAAATACTAATTGTGCTTGTCTCTCTCATACATGAAAATTTAAACTAAAAATGTATCCTAACGTAGGGATTATTTCTAAAAAAATACTCAGAAAATTTTAAGCAACCATAAAAAATACTCAACATATGAATCGTAGTATTCACGATTCATTAGTTCAAGCACAAATCATGTATCTTTTTTAAAGAAAGATAAAGATTTATTTGATCATAACTGTCCTCCATACCTAAATCATATATTGTCAGTAATATATGCATAAATTGTTCACGTTCAATAAAATAATCTTATGAAATAAGTTAAAGCTTAGAATACTCACCTAAATTTTGGGCATTAAAAATGAAATGCATTATGTTGTAGGTAGACATGGAGGTGTATTGATTGAATTCGTCATAGAGATAGTTATTGCCACTGTCATGTTGGTGCCTTTCATTTTTTCATAGCTATGATAACTGTGAATAAGAAAAACTAATCCTAGACAATAATTAGAACAACCAATTAATAACTAAAATAAAACAACTACTATTAATCAATAAAATAAATAAATTAGAAATAAAAACTACAATAGCAGATAAAATTGATAGTTTAAACACTTTACAGACATTGTATAGATTGTTTGTGAATTCTCATTGAAGCTAGTAGAGTGTGGTTATAGTGGAGTTAGATCACTTGTGGAACTACTTGTGGAACTTGGAATTTAGTATTCTAAGCTAGTGGGATTTGGTGATGGACTACTAAGGTTGGTGCTCTAGTGGAAATGGTCAAAGTGCCTCACCGCTAATAAGCACTAGTGCAGATGGTGTCACGACCCAAAATGGGCGCGTGACCGGCATGTAGGACCTGAGGTTCGAAACCTCATATCACACGTAAGCGTACTACTGGTGACAAAATAAATTCAAACCCTAAAAACATAGCAAGTCCATACAATATAATAACAATAGTGCACGTCAGAAAGAAGTTTTACAACTCATGAAATCCTGTCACTACGGAAGCTACAATACAAGATAAATGAAACTGAAGAAAGAACATACACAAACGTAGGTAGGCCGCACCGGACATGTGACGGGAGTCACTGCTGTAAAGTCGGTAGTAGCTGACCTGAAAAAAAGAAAAAGTTGAGTGGAGTCAGACCTTACTGAGTACGCTCACACCATCCTACGATACCCAATGTTATGCTCACAGTTATGCATGAATATCAAAATACATACACATCAACAACACAAATTAATTGTGGGGAAAAATATCTTTAGGACCCTAATCTTCAAGGGTAAGCCCTCACAACTCTAAACCTCAAATGACTGCTGAGAGCTATACATCACCAACGACCCAGCCATGCTCCTATATTCATGTAGCCGTAAGGCTCTCTTAATCCAAATGGCTACGAGGAGCCAAGCATCACCAACAGACCAAACCTCGCTCAAAGCATCCAAATTCATAAGCATCACAAAAAAGGGTTCGATCGGGAGCCAAGCATCAACTAGGATCGACCCATAACATATCTCAATATCATAACAAAATAACTCTCATAGTCATAACCACTGCGCATCTAGTCCTTATGCATACTCATTAGGTGGCACATCCTATAGATCTTTTCTTCCCTACAATCGAACATAGCAATATATATCAAATTATTAAGCATGCAATTTGTGAAGTAAACATTCAATTATGCAATGATCAATGCATGTATGCAATACCCAACCCAACGTATCCACTCAGTTAATTTGATATAAAGGCTTATACTAAAGCGGGTACCCATTACTGTATATACCTGTATATATATATATGAATGTGGTTATGCATTGCTATATGCTGCCGGCATTGAACAATATTCATTTGCTGGTACAACTATGGTAACAATAAGTCAGTATGAACTTACCTAGTAACGGAACTCGTCCGTCCGAACCTTTTGATAGGTGTTTTGCTCCTATTGTACCTAGTAAATCGAAAGAAAATATCTCAACCAGTGCTAATTAGGAGTTATTAGGCTCAAATAATAATTTAGGTATCATCCGAATTGCCTAATCAGTCCATTTGTGAAATTCGAAAATTTCTCCTATTCTCGCCTAAACGTTTTGTAATTTTTAATTTGCAAACCGTTGAAAATCTCACTATGGTTCTTTAGAGAAAAATTATAAGTATAATTTTTATAATTTTTCATAAAAGTGACCAAAATGATCATCGGAATAGTACCTCCGGCGATCGGAATATTCCTCCGATCATCGAAATATTCCCTCTAGTCACCTAAAAATCTTTAGTCTCATAATTTAATGATTTTTATACCAAATGAAAGCTCTTAATGAGTAGAACATCTTTCTCGAAAGTAACACACTCATATTCTTAACAGATTTGAACAAATTTAAAAAAAAGTTGAAACCCTAACCTCTTTTTTCGTCAATCAATGGCGAACCGGGAGGCAGTTGGAGACGAGACTATAGGGATTTTGTTCCTGACTTTAAGATGATTCTAATGGTTGTGGTGGTGACCGGCAACAACCAACAGAAGCGACGGATCGATGATTTGTATTTTTCATCAGTTTTTCTTCTTAGTTTTTGTGACGATTTCAGATATGATTGTGGCTAAAATGGGTATGGTTGTGACGGGCTCGTCAAGAGGAAGAGATTGGTATATAACACTAACCGGTTTGAGACACCAACGGTGAAGAATGGTTAAAGAGAGGGAATTGGTGAATAATAGCTTTTGGGGGGGTTAAAATAAAAATATGAGAAAATGGGAAAAAAGAAGAAGTTGTCTCTTATATATATAGCATAGGAAATGTTACAGATGGCTATGGAAGTGGGAAACTGCATGGTGGATGTTGTTGCAATGCTACTCACTTGTGACACTTGGTGCTTGTTGGTGGGTTTGTCGCCTGTGGGCCTTGCCTAGTCTACTAATGCGGTGCACCTGGTTGTGTCTGTAGGGTGTAGTTGATGAGAGCTTGATGCATGCTGGCTAGAGAAGCTGATGGACGCTACTTATTTAGGTGTTGAGTCAATACTACTGCTGAAGCTTAGCACTTGGTGTAACTTGATGCCTGGGACATAGGGCTATTTGGTGGAACTTGGTAGAACACTGGTGGAGCTCAGAGATATTGATGTGGGGTGGGAGACAGAACCTAAAAAAAATAAAAACAAAGTTAGGGTTTTGGTTTTATATTATGTTATTATTTTTTGTATTTTGAACTATTAAAAAATATAAAAATCCTAAATTTTTATTTTTATTTATTTATATCATAATGTTATTATTTTTATTTCTTATTTTTTAAAAATCACAAATTCCTTAAAAATAAACAATTTACTAACATCTACAAGGAGTGATTTCGTCTTATGAGTATTAGTATTTTAAAATTTAAGGAATTATATTCCAAAAATCTCACGTTTTATGAATTTCAGTATTTTGGAACTTAAGATGACTACTACCTTAAATTGAGTTACATAAGGTGTGATTTTGTCTTACAAATTTTAGTAATTTGAAATTTTAGGTCTTTTATCCTAAAAAGCTTAATTAGATCTTGTTTATGAATTTAAGCATTCTAGAATTTAAGACCTAATTTTTTCCTTACACCAATAAAACACTACATAAAAATAAATAGATAAACTTATAAATAATTGAAATGAAACTAACAAAAAAATCATAATGTTTAGGTTGCTTCCCAAAGAGTATAATTGGAGAAGTGCCAAATCAATATTTATCACACTTAAAACCATCATATCATTATAAGATGGTTTCAATTTATGTCCGTTTAGCTTGGAGTTTGTTTTTAGTATCTAAAGTCCTTAGTTCCACTGCACCATAAGGAGATACATTATTGAAAATAAAAGGACCAATCCATCTATAATGTAGCTTACCTAGAATGAGCTTTAATTAAGAATTGTATAATAACATTTTTTCCCACCTCAAATTGCATCCTCAAGATCAAATTATCATGGATCAATTTGATTTTCTCTTTGAAAATTTTTGAATTCTCCTAAGCATCCAAGTTCCTTTAGCTCTTGCAATTATAATTTCCTTGCCTCCCCATCTTTTTCCAAATCCAAGTTACAATGTTTCATTGCCTAATAAGCTTTACGTTCAATTTCCATAGATAAATACTAAGCTTTACTAAAAGCCAATCGATAAGGAGATATTCATGTTAGTGTTTTGTAGGTTGTATGGTAAGCCCAAAGACATAGACTTCAACCCTTTCTTCTTATAATTACCATTTTTCTAAAATAGATTTCACTCCCGTATTCGATATTTTTGCTTGTCCATTCATTTATAGATGATATATGGTGGCTACTCGATGATGCACTCCATTCTTTTTAAATAAAGTTGTCATTACTCTATTGCAAAAGTGGCTCTCCTAATCACTAATAATGGCTCGTGGAACTCTAAATGTATTGAAAATATTAAACTTTGTAAAACCTACAACAACTGTTGAATAATCAGTCTTGGTAGCTTTTGTTACCATGCACTTTAAAACAAAATCAAATACTAAGAGCATATAAGAAAAACCATGAGATAAAGGAAGAGGACCTATAAAATCAATGCCTCATACATTAAATATCTCAAATATAAGAATTGGAGTTTGAGGCATTTCATTTTTACGAGATAGCATATATGTCTTTTTGCATCTTTCTTTTTGTCCTTTATTTAACCTTTTTGAGATGATCGTAGGTAGTGACTTTCTTTCACCCAAATGGACATACTTTAGATGATTAGGTAAGGCCTTTAAATCTATCTTTAGAGCTTGCAAAATAGAAGACAACATTTTCTTATGAGTTATAGTAATTTCAGCATTTAAAGTTTTTGATTATATTAGCATCATTAATAACAACTCTACAACTTCATATGTTTCATCAACTTGCTCATTCACTTCAAATTTAACATTAAACTATGACTTATCATCAACACTTTCTTTGTTAAAAATATCCTGCATAATTGAATCCACAATATCCATAGTGATAAACGGAGTGAAAATTATCAAAGTACTTCATTGCTTTGAAAATATTAGATTTTGTTATTTTTCCATCAAACTCAAAGGAAATAGTACCCTTATCCCAATCAATTTTTGTTTTAGTCGCCTTTATGAACACTCTTCCTAACAAAATTGAAGCTGGATGTTTTGTGATATCTCCATCTATTTTCAAGATGTAAAAGTTTATTGGAAATCCCAAACTATTAACCTAAACTAAAACATTCTCTATAACATTAATAAAACACACAGAAGAATGATCAGCTAGCTAAATAATCACAGTAGATTCTTACAAAGAATTCAGATTTAAACCTTAGTAAATCGAATATATCATGACATTGATATATTCACCTAAATCTATCGTGACATGCTCAATTTTCTTATCATTAATGATATAAGGAAGTGTAAACATACTTGAAAATTAAGCATGCCATGATAGATTTAGGTGAATATATCAATGTCATGATATATTCGATTTACTAATGATATAAGGAAGTGTAAACATACTTGAATTTTTGCATTTTTCTAGTAATTTTCTATTTATAATAGTCGATACATTCTTACCCAAAATTATTCTATCATTATCCTTTAGCTTCTTTTTATTTATGTATAGTTCTTTCAAGAACTTTTCATAATTTCAGAATTTGCTTGATGACTTCTAGAAATAGTATATTGATTTCTACTTTTTTGAAGGTATAAAAGATCTCTTTCTCATATACCTCTTCCTTTGATTTAGCCAACTAGCAAAGGAAAAGAGGTACATGTATATTAGATGATATGGGTAAAGAAAAATTAGATTGTACCTTGTTTGGATCTTTATCTCGAACTTCATCTTTTGTCTCTCCTTCTTTATGCTTTTTACCTCCATTAGTAAGAAAGATTCAGATTGAATTTCCTTCCCACTTCTTAATATCGTTGCAGTCACATTCTCCTTAGATTAACCACCTTTTATGAAGGTAATTTCTTAATAGTTGTGCTTTTAATTTACTAACAGAAGTAACTAATTGAGCGATATAATTTCCTAAGTTCAGAAAACTTACTTCTATTTCTTGTTGAAATAATTGAGTATTAGTAGTAAATACCTTAACAATTTCATCTAAAGACATACATGAATTTAAAGATTGAGAATGAGTATGTATAAATGGTTAAGGTTATCTATTAAAATTGTGAACTTGATATCTTTATTTCTCTCTTTGATTTTCATATCTAAAGTTATGATTAGAATAAGGGTCATATTTCCGTTAAGGTTAACCAAGAAATCCCCCTATTGCATTGGCTTTTTAGGATTCTTGTTGCAATGTTGAGTACATATCTGTAAGATGCCTAGGGGATGAGTATATTTCACACACTTATGTCGATTGCATAACCTAGGGGATTAGTATTACTT
>JAOQMS010000006.1:36193877-36222996 GCA_027563885.1 Erythroxylum longipes
TACAACTGTACAGTATGACAATGGATTATTTTGCAATTTTTAAAAAAATTCAGGGACTATTTTATAAATTTAAAAAATTACACGAAATGGTATCCGGTATTGACCAGTACCGATACAGTATCGTACCAGAATTCAATCCGGTACCGAATCCGGTACAGTATTCGCAACATTGAAAAAATCCCACTCATACTAAAATGACGGCCTGTGGATTGGGCTGAGGGTGAGAAATGGATCCAAACGTGAAATGATGTGCGGTCGCTATAAAGCCCATTCCAGGCCCAGTTCAACTAAACCTTTTTAAGAATCAACGAACATGGAAAGAGAAAGGAAATGAAAATGAAAATGAAGCGTAACGTGCGTGAAGTACTGAAGTGAGGACTCGAGTAATTAGTCACTAGAAGAGAAAATCGGCAGTGATATAGCGATTTAGTGTTTTCTGATTGTGTACTAGCTCCAGATTTTTGGCATTTCAAGAAGAGAGAAACAAAGATGGAGGTGGAATTGCTAGAGTTGCTCAAAGATCTCGAAACTCTCAAGAGATCGCTTCCTGATTCCTCACTTCATGCTTCCATCGATAAGGTTTTCTCTTTCAATTAAATGGGGCCCTGATTCCTTTTTTATTCAACTGTGATTAAGAATCTCGGATTTTGTTCTCCTTTTCATTGATTTTGATTGGCATGCATTGGTTCGGATTTAAAACAGAAACTTTTTTCTTTTTTCTTTTTCCCCTCTTTGTTATTGTTGCTTGAGTTATGAGGAGAGTGCGGTTGCTATAGAGTGAATTATAAGTTTGTGATATTAGCAATTGCAGTAGGTCGCGTTGGCAGTGCTTGAGGATGTTGAAATGGGTCAATTTTCTTTAAAGAAGTGAAATTTAGTTTTTCGAAGGAAATTTTGGATGAGTTCTCCTTTTCTAATTGGTACTTGTTTTTGTATTCTGCTCTAGATGCGATTGCGAGTGGATTATGTCACAAATCTGGCTAACGCGGCACCTGCTCGGCGTCCTAAAGTAAAGGTCTTGTTTCTATCTTCATCCACTCCATGTCACAGTGTTTTGTCAGTTATGGTCAAGATTGTGCCTGAATTGACTTACGTTTCACAGGATATGAGTGCTGAGGTGGTCGATACCAATCCTTATAGCAGGCTAATGGCGCTTCAGAGAATGGGAATTGTTGAGAACTATGAGAGAATACAGGAATTCTCAGTTGCCATTGTTGTCTGTATTTATCTCCTCCTTATGAATTTCGTTTCGTGTTTCAAAATTAGACTTGTTGGGTAGTTCTATGTGTCATGATGCATGAGTGTCCACTTGCTAACATGTATTCACTTGTTCAATAGGTACTTCAAATTGTGAAATTTGAGATTTTCTTTCTAAAAGAAATTAAATATCTTTGTGACGAGCCATGTCAGGTTAAAACTGCATAAGGTGACTTTGTCATCTCTGAGATGCGATCGAATTTTAATCTAAGACTACAAATCAAAACTACTGGGTTTTTGATAAAGCTATATTCTTGAAAGCACATATGATAGGCTATAACATATTTTTATTCAACGCAATTTCTTTTAGTTGATAATACGTTTTTTGGGAGTACAACACAGAATATCACCAAATAACTGTCTTGCACAGACCTTTGATGTGCATTTATCTCTCTACTCTATGGGAATATTTCCCAATAACTTCTGGGGAGGAATTTGATTAATGAAAACTGATCATTTTCTTGTTACTTCAGGGAATTGGGGGCGTTGGCAGTGTTGCTGCTGAAATGCTAACAAGGTGTGGCATAGGTCGTCTTTTGTTGTACGATTATGACAAAGTGGAGTTAGCTAACATGAATAGGCTTTTTTTCCGCCCTGAGCAGGTCTCTAGAGTTGATTTTTTTTTCTTTTGTCAATAATCATTGTTGGACATAATGAGGATCAAAAAGACAGGAGTTTATTTTTCATACACATTGCTTCTCTTCTTAGTAGTGCACATTGGAGCTGCAAAATTTTAGGCAAAAAATTGGATTTTGATTGTGAATATGAATCTTAAGGTCTTCCATGTTCACTAATAGACTTTCACTTGATAGGTTGGCATGACAAAGACTGATGCTGCTGTTCACACCCTTTCAGACATAAATCCAGATGTTGTTCTCGAGGCAAGTTACCCTTTGATTTCAGTATTTATTTATTTTGTTTTGCGGGAGGGGTTGATTCAGAGGAGAGGGAGAAGGGAGTTGGTATTGCTTATGGTTTTCTCTTTCCTTATATGTTGCTGTCAAAACCTTGCCATTCAGTAAGAATGCTTGCATATAATTGGTGGCACTGCAGTAAGTTGTGGTTATATCAGCATTTTGGCCACTATGTTTATGTCTATAACTAATTTGCAAGAGTTGGAGAAATTTTCCTCAATGATTGTATATTTAAAGCTACTTCATTCTGATGTATTTTTTGTTGCTCAGAGCTATACACTTAACATAACAACAGTGCAAGGTTTCGATACCTTCATGTCAAGTTTAAAAAGTAAGAGATTTCGCCCAAGCAAAGAAGGCAGCGGAGTTGATCTTGTTTTGAGTTGCGTAGATAATTATGAAGCCAGGATGGCTGTTAACCAGGTAATACAGAGCGTGACCACCCTGAGATTTATTGGGATTTTATTTTATATGTTGGCTAGTGAACATTTTACATATTCATCTTCTTCTATTGTATCTTTCTGGTTAGTTAAGTTTTAATATTGGTCTGATTTCTTTGCCAGTTTGCAGAAATTATATATTTTATGTTTCCTGGCTCACTCTACTATTGTTTTCTAGGCTTGCAATGAGTTGAATCAAATATGGATGGAATCTGGTAACGAACACTTTTCTCAACTACTATAATATGTTCTCATCTTTTTTTCCGTTCTTTGTGGGTCCATTTTGCTTGATAAAAATAAATTGGATAGATTATATTATAGTCCAGTTCATTCTGTAATGTTTGCGTATCATAATATCCTGTATTATGACCTTTGTCAGATTTTCTGGCATGATAATTAAAAAATGGCACACTTTAAGTCACTAATAGCTTTTACATGTAGTCTGTTGTCTGATATTTGCCTATCTTGTATACTTTTCTGTAATGAGTCCACCTCGTTGGTGTATTTGAAATAAATTTAAAAGAAAGTTGTTGGCAGGGGTATCTGAGGATGCTGTCTCAGGTCACATTCAACTATTGGTTCCAGGAGAAACTGCCTGTTTTGCATGTGCTCCTCCTTTGGTATGCTTCTCATCTGGGATTGGAATGAGATTTTGGGTAGAATTAATGAACTTTGTGAAGCTGTTCAAACTCCAGAAGGAATGAATATATGTGTAATTTCACTTTAATCTTTGTGCATATTCAGGCATGTCATTGTAGACAAAAATTAGACAAATTGACTAAAAAGTAAACGTCAAGTAGTTAAAGTGTCCAAATGAAAATTTCACAGTTTAGATAATATGGGGCTGGAGATCTGGAGGGACGTAAACTAAATGTTTCAGATTTTTCTAGTCCAAAGGCTTATATTCTACGAAATAGATAAGTTTTAGTTGTGTGATAATTGACATAACAAGCAGCTTTTACTTTTCTCAGGTTGTAGCATCTGGAGTAGATGAGCGAACACTCAAGCGTGAAGGGGTTTGTGCGGCTTCTTTACCAACCACCATGGTAGTGTCTTCAAAAAGTTCAATTTGGTGTAATATTTTAGATTTTAGTTCTGCATTGATCCTAATTAAATTTTAGATTTTAGTTTTTCTAACAGCAAGTGGCATTGCATTCAGGGAGTGGTTGCAGGGCTTTTAGTTCAGAATACCCTGAAGCTTCTATTACAGTTTGGGAATGTATCACCCTACCTGGTAAATCCTGTTTTCCCCCTCTCTAAGGCTCTCTGATGACCTTTGTGTGCCAAAATTTGCGGACTCTTCCTTGATCTGTCCATTTATGAGTTAAGCTAATGTCTTCCCTGTTGCCTAGTTATGTTGTGAGATTAGAGTGGTAAATACTAAATACTTCGTATTCTTGGACTCTGCCTGTTCATTTTCACAGGTTTTTGGTTTGTTGCCTGGTTGTAGGGGTATAATTCTCTTAAAGATTACTTCCCAACCATGGAAATGAAGCCCAATCGTCAGTGTTCAAATGCAGCTTGTTTGGAGCGTCAGGTATCCGCAAATCCATGTTCTAGTTATATGCGGTTTCACAGCTGGTACTAAGAGGCGTTATCATTGTGCAGAAAGAGTATATGCTTACAAAGCCGGTTAGGGATGCTGCAGCTAAGGCCAAGATGGAAGCAGCAGCATCAGTGGTTCCAGAAGGCCCACTTCACGCTGATAATGAATGGAACATAAGGTATTATTGGGGGAGTTGACTGTGGTAATTGATATGTACACTTTTTTATAGCATGCAAACAGAACATAATAGTCTGATCCCCTTATTTTTGTGTTTAGAGTGTGAAGATTGATCAGCTGTTTTGTTTTAATTGTTTGTATAGTGTTGTTGATGTTGATGATAGCGAACCAGAAAGGATTGATGGCGCTACATCAGGTATTCTCAGTTCTTCCGCCGGAGTTTGTCCAGTAATTGGCATAGTCTCTTCACAGCATGATACTATAGTGGACTTGGATGGCATGCCATTTTCTCTTATAAATAGCGTCCATTTTTGTAGTCAACGTCTTCCTGGTGTCTGTACGGTGTTCTATCTCATGGTTTAGTTTCCTGATGTCTGTCCATTGTTGGTCAGATGCTCTTCCCGAAGGTCTTAAAAGGGAGCTACCAACTGCAGACGAGTTTCAAAATACCCCACCAGCAGCTGTACCAACTACAACTACTGTTGATGACCTTGAAGAACTTCGTAAGCAACTTGAAGCGCTTAATGCTAAATAAAGACCTGTATGAGAAATACTGATACTAATGACATTTTTTGAGAAATAATATGATCGCCATCTTTTCAAAACTGCCCTTACAGATACTAGCCAAAGGTTGGACTCGACTTGTTTTTATGGCATTGATGCCTTGGTACTCACTCTTGCTTACAGCATATGGGTTGGCCCTTTTTTCTGTTGGGAAAAACTGTATGAAACAGATGTTGTACCTTATTATTGGAATTTGGAACTCAATTGGTCAAAGTGAGCAGTTCAAGAATTATTCGAACAGAACACAAACCATTGGACAAATTTCCAACAATATAGGTTCGATGGATAAGGCCAATAAAATAAATAATAAAATAATTATTTAATATATTGTGTCATAAAATTTAATGATCACATAATTCTTCGCATGTCCCATCAAAAGTTGTTGAAGTGGAACTACTTTATTAACATTTCTATCCTAAAAACATGTATATAATTAAAAGTATAAAATTTTAGTAAATTTTAATTAATTTTAATTGTAATTTTTGAAAAAATAATCCAATTATGAAAAAGCTTAAGTTTCACTCAACTGTCTTCATTATACGTATAAAATAAATAACAATGTTTATGATAAAATATTATAATACTAACTTAAAGAAATTTTTTTAAATATAATTATATTATTAATATAATCAAATGGATACTAAATATAAAAATCTAAATCATACAAATAAAAATATGTTTATTAATTAAAAATAATAATTATAATTGAATTAAAAGTAATATAGATAGGTTAGAGAAAAAAAGATTTTTTATTATAACAATTCTTAATTTTGACAATAAAAAATTACCATAATTATAATTATAAATTTACCAAAAAAAAAGAAGACATTGTCATGTTAATTATATTTCATAAATGAACGGAGCGCTCACCGCATTTCGCTTCCCGAAGCCATTATCATCGTTATAATCATATAAAGCTAAAATCCCAGAACGCCAAACCAACTACAGACAATACTCCCTTGTTCTTTCACAAAAGAAGAAATGAAGAAGAGCTTACAAATCCATTCTGATCCTGGTCGTCTCTTTCAAGTATAAGATATTAAAACGAAATCATAAAGCAGATCTACATCTTAAAAAAAACTTTAAACCAAGGTTTGAAAGCATCGTCCAACACATTTTTAACCGATAGTCAACAAAGAAGCGAATCAAAGCGTTGACTAAAAGTTTTAAAGAAGAAACCAACCTTCTCAAAATTGACAGCAAGAAGTAGGAGAAAGAAGAAGAATGTCAAACGTAGAACAGATTACACACAACAAGGCAGAGCAAAACCAAACAGAATTTACTTGAACAGAAACACAAACCATTAGACAAATTTCCAACAATATAAATTGTTCATTATGGATGGCCCGACTCATGACCTGTCGGGCCAAAGGGCCTGATCGAGCTCAGACTACCTAACCCATGTCCAGCCCAATTGAGGGTTGGAAGGCCCGTAGCCTGATGAGTCGAAGGCGAGTGAGGTGGCCCAACCTAAACCAATTTAATTTTAAAATTTTTTTTAAAAAAATAACGTCATTTTGTCTCTATTGGTCGAACCACGAGTTGGGTAGCCTTAACCCTAGCCCAGTTCATGGCCTAATTGATCCAAGAAATTAGATCCGTGACCTAATCAAACCGGGCCAGACCCGTTTACTTTGGGCCGAGTCAGATTGGATTGCCATGCCTATTATTAATGTTAGGACAAAAAAATGATGCCACATCTCTAGAAAAAAAGTTGAAAGATAGATAAAAGAAAAGTATTCTTCTAAATCTTAATTTTGATAATTAGAGATATGTTGAGGCAAGTTGAACAAAATTAAAAAAAAGATTAACTTGTAGCTTTGGTATTTTAGAAACCATTCATATTGATATTGTGGTATTTATTCACTTACTAACTATAATTCCAAAATTTTTTTTACTTTTATTGATAATTATATTCCTTATGGATATGTGTTTTTGATCAAAGAAAAGTACGTAGTTCTTGAGAAGCTTAAGATCTTTAAGAATAAAGTTGAGAATTAATTGAAAAACTCAATTACGATTGTCAGTATAATCATAAAAGTGACTATTACGAAAGAGATAAAATTTTCTAATAACAAAAAGGTTGGTTTGCCAAAAACTTGGAAACTCATAAAATATTAGTGCAATTTACTATACTAGGTAATCCTTAACATAATGATGTGGCTAAAAGTGGAATCACACTTTAAAGGATACGATAAGGAGCGTGTCGAGCATGTCTAAACTTCCAAATTAACTTTCGAAGGAGGCTATCAAGACTACCTTTTATATTTTTAACTGAGTCCTAAGTAAATCATTTGTGAAAACACCTTTTGAGCTATAAAAAAATGGAAACGTAGTCTCGCTCATCTCCATATTTAAGGTTACATTGTCGAGTTACGTCTATAAATCCTAATGAAATAAATTGCGTTGTCGTTCTGCTCATTGCTATTTTATAAAATATCTAAACCATGATAAAGACATTTTACTATAGATATGGAGGATCCAAAATCCTAGAATTATAGACAGCTAAGTTTACTAAATATGATGCATGTGACGATATTGGTCTTTCTCGCATTTTAGAAGATATAGAGTTAATACTACTATAATTTAATATATTTCACTCATTTAGTTAGGGTTAGTGGATTCTAGACCTATTACCACTCTAGTAAGGGATTAAGAATTGATGCAGACACACAATATGGTTATTGTGGCACATGATGAAGTTGAACAAGTTTAATTAAGAAGATCGACTTGGGTGAGGTCAACTTGGGTGAGGAAGTTTCCTATATGTCATTTGATTATATAGTCTATCAGGGTGGGTATGACTTGATATATTATATGTTATTGATCCAATTACTTTTTCACATATTATTTCTGGTCCCTATTTATGGTTAGATGTAATACGAGATGAAATATAGTCCATAAAACATAATCAGGTATAAGAACTTGTTGATTTACATTATAACTATAAACTTGTAGTTGCAAATGAGCTTGTAAGATTAAAAAAAAAAAAACTCTCCAGGTTATGGAAAGGTTGAGTGGTTTAAATTGAGGTTAGTTTCTAAAGATTTCACCTAGAGAGAATATATATACTTTAATGTTACCCTCTCTCTTATATCTTTTAAAAACACGTTTTAAAGTTATTGTAACAATAATAACTCATTATGATATAAAGTTACATCATATAGATATTAAAACTACTTTCCCAAATCGAGATCTTTATGAGAATGTCTATATAGGGGAGCCTAAAGAGTTTTAGGATAATGCCAAACACCATATACTTTGTAAAATTAGGAAATCATTATACGAGTTAAAACAATCTCCTTGTTAATAGTACCTAAAATATGATTAGATAATACCCTCATTCATCTTCGTAAAAAATAAAATTAAAAGATGTTTGTATTATAAGATTAGGAGGAGTAAGATCATTTCTCTATTTTTATATATAGATGATATCTTATTTGCATTAAATAACTTGGTCATATCGCACAAGGTTAAGTATTTATTGACTAAGTATGTTAACATGAAGGATCTTAGTGAAGCATCCTCTGGTCTTGGTATTTAGACTCACTAAAAAGATCTTGAAATTTGTTAGGTCTCTCTTAAAAAGCATATATTAAACATGTAATGCAAAAGTTTGATGTGAAAAATTGTAAACCTTGTGCAGCACCAATCTCTTATAGATATAGATTATCTTTGGTATATTGTCTAAACAATGAAATAAACAGAGAGACCACAAAGAATGTTCCTTATTCTTGTGCAGTTAATAGTTTAAATGTATGTTCAAGTTTGTACTTGATCAGCAAATGCATTTGTTGTTGGAATATTAGGTAGATATTTATTTATCCTAGGTATAAACCATCAAAATACAGTTAGATAAGCTTTTAGATATCTTCAAGGAACAAAGGATTATATGCTAACTTATAGGAGGGTACATATGATTACGTACATAAATTTTGACTTTGATATGTGAGTAAATGATAGAAAATCTACATCAAGTTATATCTTTATGTTAGTAAATAGTGTCGTCTTATGACAAAGTGTCAAACATACACTTATAACCTCTTTGATTATGTATGTAGAGTTTATTACATATTATATAGTTGTTTTACAAGCAATTTGGTAGAAAATTTTGATTTATGAATTATTTGTGGTGTATTCATTTTCCAAATAAATTTGGATGTAATGTAATAATGTTTCTGCAATGTTGTTCAATAACAACAATAAAAATCTCATAGTGTTTAAGCATTTGGAGGTCTAATATTTGACCATAAATGAAATTGTACATAAAGGTGACATTAAAATAAAACATATTTTGAAAGAGCATATATTGGATGACCTTTTAACTAAAGGACTTCACCCTATCATTTTTAATAGACTTGTCCATAATATAAGTATTAAAGTTCTTTGACACTATTAGTTAGAGATGATTATTTTGTTTTCATGTATAACGATTATACTGTTTATATACATAAATGGTTATACTTTTCTTAGTCATGCAGATTATCTTGTACTATCACATATAAGTAAAAGGCTTAAGATTTACCTCAATCTTAAAGATATTATAAGTCATTAAACATAAATAAATTTTAACCTTTGATCTTATGTGAAATGAGATGATGAAATTTTATTCTTATTAGATATTTATTAATTACAAATTTTCAAAATTAAAGCTTAAAATTAAATTAAATTAAATATAAAGATAATAAAGTGACTCGATAAAAGATTTAATTAAATAGGTTGAAGTCTAATAAAGAAAATAGTATCTTATAAGTTTAAGTCAGGACTTTTATTAGGCATGTGATGGAAGACCTAAATAAGATCACTATAAATAGTTGATAAGTGTCTTACACTTATTTAATTAAGTTTTATGAATATAAGATTTTCTTTAACCCATTAACAGATTTATACATTAAAAATTATATAAAAAATATCATGTTAAAATTGTTTCAAGCAATTTTTATCAAGAGCCATCGAGAATTTTAACAATTTGTTTGAAAATTGGCGAGCTTATTTAAAGTTAGTAAATGAATAATAAAACATGTATATTTGTTATCTTCTATATATACATGCATATATGTATAAAGTCAAAATCAATTAATAAATTTCATGTCATCTTTAACATTTTGAAAGTTTAACTAGGGGTGTAAATCTATGGTTTAAATGTGTACTCATTACAATCTAAAGACGTGCAATTGATGATAACTATGGAATGTCAACTAGCTCGCATAATGTTTGCTGTATTCCTATTGTTAGCAATGGATAATCTGTTGATACAAGAAATGGAAAATTCTTCAATCACATTCTGGTAAAGCTCAATAAGCAAATTTATTTAACACATCTAAATGCCCTATTTTCAGTAAACATCAAAGGTAGCTTCTATACCGGCCATGTGTAGCAGCTCTTGTGAAATACCAGAGGCCATGGACAGTAGCTTGTGAGACAGTGTCTGAAACGTGTAAAGGCATTCCCCACAAAGTACATAACTTAAGACACACACACGAGACGCCATTCTACGTAAACATATGGATGAGTGGATGAAATAGATTGAAACATGCGTTAAACGTATGAATAAGTAGATGAAAAAGATTAAAACAGCGTTAGAACAGTAATTAAAAAAAATGGCAAAAGGTACACTCAGACGTCAAATCATGTAATATAAAGGCAACTATTATGTTATCGTGATGTCAGTAATCATCCAGGAATCAATGTACTAGCCAAAGTGCAACAATTATAAGGACTAGTCAAAGAATCAGAATTATGAGTCCTGTACAGAAATTACCAACGTGTTTTCCATTACAGTGGTCCTTCCTAACCTGTAGAGATGCTATCAAGGTAGTGGTCCTCCGTCCTCTCCCCGGCAATGACCAGTGCTCAGTAGCTTGGAAGTTTCTATTCATCTTCCTGTAAAAAGAGAAGAAATGGGAAGTGGGCGCATGATCAAGAAGGATAGATACATCGCATAGATAAAAAGGTTTCCTCCAAGGTGAAGCTCATCATCAGACCTCAATAATTATCTTCGCGCACTCATTGCAAGGGAACATCTTTAAAATATATATAAATAAAAAAATCATGAACATAAAATCTCTCAAATTTCTTATAACTTTACCAAACTATAGAGACCTTAAGAAATTAAAGGCATAGTGTAAATAAAGTCATTCATACACATTCATGTATTGGCATTTTGATTTCATGTTATCTTCCTCTTATCAGTATCAAGTATAGCATTGACTTCAGCCTGACAAGTGATATTTTAAAGTCTATACCTTTATTTTGCTATCAACAGATTCATTTGATTTACCAAAAGTATCAGAGATTTAAACTTCAAAAATTAAGTTAGAAATGAACATAATGTGAGAGTTTAAAATATTATCTTTTTAGTGTTTTTCAATGTCTATTCATCCATAACGACTAAGACTAAATAGTTAAACTTAGATCCTGTAGGATTTGACTGCGAAATAAGTATATTAACAAACATAACTGCAGCAGTCAATTAGGGACATAAGCAGCAAATCCTGACATGGAAATGCTTTTATTTCCGGAGACTGAAATGAAGTTTAGTACATAACCAGACAGCAGAACACAGAATAAGGGCAACGAAAGCATACAATTACAGAACACAAGCTTTTACCCCAGGAAAGCTGGTCATCTGCACAACTTCTTGGAAACCCATTATAGTCTGCACATAAGCAAATAAACCGGAAAAAGAATGAAATACATAAACTTCACAACAACCATGAAAATAACCACAATCCAAGTGTGATCGAGAGCAAGCAAAAGAACATAACCCTAATATTCCCTTAGATTCCTTGTACCATTCGAATCGTAACGTTTAGTTGATGGAGAAAAGCCAAACAAAAAACGAAAGTCTGTACTTAGTTTTCAATAATCATACTTACTAAGAATGATACGACTTATCCTAACCAAAACAAGTTCCGACATGGAAACCGGCACCCGATACTCACTTTGTGGAGAGGAGGACGTGGCCTCGAGGGTGCATGGAACACAGTTGGCGGGAAAACTAATCTGCGTTGGAAGATAGTGAAAGAGGCAAAGAGCGAACAGAGAGTTGGACCAAACTTGCCAGTTGGCTTGTCATGAAATGGGTCAAGTATTGGACCTAACTTCCGGGTCATAGGAAACCAAGTACAAGTGGGACCAGGACCACCCTTGGGCTTCTCCACTGAGCAGTCCTATGAGATTATTGCAACTAAGGTGGTGGTGGTGGCTAGTCCTTTGAGTGATCGTACAGACCACTTTATGATCTCATTATTAACACCACGAAAACAAAACAATGGTCTAATCTAATGAATATTGGTGTTTAGGTGACGAGTCAAGACTCATGAGTGTAGAAGTACTACTGCAGTAGCGTAGTAGAGGGCGCTTTTAGTGCTCGAGTTTGATACTTTTAAAGAAGGAAAGGCAGCTTCTGGCCTATTGCATTTGCATGTAAGATAAAGAGGACCCCAAAAGGAACGACACTGCCAAGGTGCTTAGTTGTAGTCCATGATATGTGAATCATTGCTTCTAGTGACCGACGCCCAACACCATCCAATTGGGTCGCTAAACAAATGCTTCAAAGTTCAAAGCGTGTGACCTAATTTTTTTTTTCACCCACGTTATATTTCAATTTTAAACTTTAAGTTATCATCGAGACTCTATGTTTAGTTGGCTTATATGAACTCTTACAAGAACTTAATGATAACTGTTACCAGCTTACCACAACTGAGAGCACACGTGTGTTCATCTGATTTTCAGTAATACAAACAATCAACTTCTATCCATGTGGAGATGGCTGATTGGTCTAGGACGTCATGTTGAGGTTTTGGTCCGACAGGGCGTCGGTTCAAATCGCACTTTCCACATAATGTCATTGATTACAAGCTAGAGGTTCTGATCGGTCATTACAAGGTTCAATCATTTCAACAGTTAATTAATTGGTTTAATTTTTAATTTTATTATTAAAAATGGGTTAATTTATTAGTTAATATGTAAGTTTCATAAATTAACTTATTTTTATTTATCAATTAATTTTTATTTAATAACTTTTTTAATTAAACTTCAAACATTTCAATGAGTAAAATCAAATTTTAATTATATTTCAATAATTTTAATTTTATCCAATATTTAAGCAATTTTATGACGGTCTAATACCGGTTGAACCTTTTAAACTTTAAATCTCTCAACTTATAGGTTTAATTTCTTGTCTGATCTTTAAAATATTTGTCATTACTCTTTACTGTTAACAAGATAAAAAATTGTTTCTATCAATTAATTTTTAGTTAATAATTTTTTAATTAAACTTTAAACTTTTCAATGAATAAAAATAATTTATTTAACTATACTACAATATTTTTAATTTTGTCTAATATTTAACCAGTTTTATAACGGTCTAATACTGATTGAATCTTTTAAAATTTAAATCTCTTGACTTATTTTTATAATATTCGTCATTACTCTTTACTGTCAACAAGATAAAAAAAATAGTAAAAAGAATTTCTCAACAACTACATGCAAACTAAACCATATAATGATAAGAACAAAAAAATAAGGATAACGAAAAGTTACCATATAAACAAATGGGTTTCCCTTTTCCCTGTCTCAAACAACAAACTTTTGTGCATGCAACTTGTCCACTGTAACCAAACGAAATCAAGCTCTGCACATGCATAAAGTCCTTGTGTAGACAGAATCCTCATCACCCTATATCGCTCATTATGCTCATTCCTATTTAAATACTAAGCTCTTTTTAGAACATTAATTACATAAATTTAACTCTTAAAGTTCATTTTAAGATACTTGGGAATATGAAACTCAAGAGCAAGCATGGCCTTTTGTTGAAAAGGGAATTGTGGGCAATGAATAGAAAAACAAAAGAGGGCGAGGAGACATGATATGCACAGAGACATGGCAATAGGGATTCGTGGGGGGAAGAGAGAGAAGAGGGTGAGTACTGAGTACTACGAACAATGATGTCAGCCACAGTAGACTGAGCATCCCACGTGCCAATCCTGCCCAGAGCGTGGGCTTGCTCAGCCCTACCACTTATAAAGCTAAATACGTTACATACATACTCATCAAAAATCTAATTTCTATTCTAAGGCTAAGACCACATAAAAAGTACATTCCTTTTTCTAATTTAACCACCGTACCTCCTTCCTTTTACACTAGAGGCACGTGTGATTCTAATTATTACACCCCCTCCCTCACTTTAATATATACACTCATTTATAAGAAAAAAAATAAAGTAAATGCATCCAATAATTTTTGGTCTCGTAATGCAGTTGCGAGTAAGTAATTTGATATGAAAGTTGTATCAAAAATCCAAAAATTTATCTAATTTCAAAATTTGTAAAATATGAAAATTGTACTATAAAAAATTTGATTTTTTTTTTGATGGACCAGACCAAACATATGGAATAAAAGAATAAATGATTGAAAAACTCAATTTGTTTGACCGATTCAACCGTAAAAATCTTGAAACAACCAAACTTTTGATTCGATTAATTATAATAACTCTTGTTGTTAAAAATCGATCAGTTTATTAATTAATCGATATATTTTTGTAAATTAATAAGTTTTTATAAACCAATTAATTTTCATTGAACAATCTTTTTTCTATTAAACCTCAAATTATTTGATGGGTAAAAACTATCTCTTTCAATCATTATTTCAAATTCTTTAATTTTTATTTAATCTTTAGTCAATTTTATAATGACCTAATATCAGTTGAACCTTTTAAATCTTAAACCTCTTGTCTTACAAGTTTAACTTTTGGTCCAGTTTTTAAAACACTGAAAAGAATAATAATGTAAGAAAAAACTCAAATTGTGGGGTTATGTGATAATATCAACATTTATTTTGTAAACATATACTTACAAAATAAAAGAGAGTTAGAATGTGCCTATTATATGCAAATATTTAAGTCAATGAATCAAGAGGACAAAATAAAAAACAGAATCCACAACTCTTAAATTAAAGGCTCTTAATTAATTTTATTAATGAAAGATTAATAGTCTATTAGTGCTAATTTCTCTTTTTATGGTAATTTGATTTGGTATAATTAATATTATATTTTTATAAAAATTACAATGTTAATAAGATCTTAATTGACTTTGAATTTCATAAAATATAAAATAATCCCATGATATTAAACGATAATATGTATGCTAAGGAAATTTTAATATATCGATTCATACGACTTATAATGGAACATAAAATTTTAATTTGGTAACACTTATCCATCTTTTTTAAATTATATATTAAAATACTCAAAAGCATAAAACTGTGCACATAGAAGTGAAAAGAGATCAGCAAAAGAGACTCCCACGCTTCAATACAACACAGAAAAGCTCTACTTACACCCCAATAACAAAGTCCGTTATCTCTTTCCTTGCTTTTGGCTCTTTCTACAACGGGATTCTTTCCAACCACTCCATTGTTTGACTAAAACACCCTTGCCTTATCCCTCATATTTACCTTTAAATCGACACTAGACCAAACGGGAGTCGAAGTTATTTCGATGTGTTTAAGGTGGTTATGTCATTTTGCATGGCGAGGTTGGGTTTTATTGTAATTTGTTCTTATTCGAGCTTTATATATACGTAGCACTCACTCGCTGTCGCCACCTTAGCTCCATCGAGAGAATTGATCTTAAAAAACCTTCAAGTTTTCTCTCTAATGGAAGAGGAAGATCACAAGGAGTTACAGTTACTTCCTTCTCAGTATCATTTAACGTCTTCTTCCCCTTCTTCATCATCTTCACATATGTCGTCTCTTCCACCGGATTCTTCTTTCTGGTGTCGGTCGATGATGGCTGAACAATACGGAGGCACACCATCCGTAGACCTGCAGTTATCTATCAGTCTCAAGCCAATCCAGTCACCATCTAACTGCGTTTTATCAGGTCCCGTATGTGGGTTAAGTGATATGAAGCAGGATATGAACTCCGTCGAGGCGTTGAAATGGCAGGCAGCGGAGCAAATTCGATTGGCAGCCATAGAAAAAGCTTATGCTGAGAGAGTGAGAGAGCTGACAAGGAGAGAGATGGAAATGGCGCAGTCTGAGTTTGCGAGAGCGAGGAATATGTGGCAAAGAGCTAGAGAGGAAGCGGAGAAAGCAGAGAGATTGAAGGAGACAGCGACAAGACAGATAGATTCTACATGCATGGAGATCACTTGCCAATCTTGCAGGCAAAGGTTCAAGCCATAGATATGGATGATGATGGCGATTAATATTTGATGATGCCCTTTACTAGGCAGTTGGGGTTAAAATATTCTAGTGCCAAGTTGTTTGATGAGTTTGCAGTATAAATTTTGAGGTTATTCGATTCCTTCAACCAAACGAAAGGGATCATGATGATAAGATTAAAAAAAAGGACAAGTTTACAAATATAGTGGCATGAAAAGTTTGGAGTGCTCAGTGAATATCTGTTTCCTGCTGCTTATGTATGATGATGAGTTATGAACTGTAAGATCAATTACCAAGACGGCCAACAATGTTTGGTCAATGATTTTAGTTCGTTTTCGGATTGGAAAACCTTCAAAAAACTGAACTTGTCAAGGAGTGAAGTATTTACTCATTTCATATCTCAACTGCATTCTAATCATTCAGACAACAGACAATAACATGTATTCTCTGAGGAGAAGTTTCACTTAGTTATGTACCCAAGCAAGGCATAACCTTAATGTCTTATTAAGTTGAACATAGAATAAAGTCCTGATACATCAGAAGAGAACTCAAAGTTCATTTTCGTATTCTGAATTTGAAGCCATGACTTGAAAGAACCTGCTTAAGTTTTCGGAGTTATCACTATTCTTCTCTTCTGTTATTCGTAGTAATCCATGCTCAGAGTTTATCTGATAACATAGAACATAGTTGCAGAAGCTCGGAAATTATTACAAAACAAGATACCAAATCAAATATGTATGCCAAACCGCAATTTGTAAACAGACATTGAAGGAACTGGTTCCCGTGTTTCTCTTGATTGGACCGAGTTTAAAAATCTCATGCTGATATAAACTTATGAAGAGTAGAAAGTTGGCTGACCACGGAGTTGATAATCCTTCAGAGACCTGCAAGTAAACTTTAGTTTTCGGACATGGAAAAGCGAATTTAGTTTAGCTTCTAATGAGCAAAGGCTAAACACCAATATCAGGTTCTAGGAATTTCTAATTGTATGGAATCTATAGTGCAAGGCCACACGAGTCAAACCTGACGCTACCAGAGTCAAGTTCAGAACCTTGATATTGATAGAAAGGCAAATGAATCAGAACAAAAAGCAAGTAAAATTCATCAAGAACATGACAGAATAGCTGTATCCACTTGTAATGAAGCTCTTAACTTTTGTTCATCAGCAACCAAACACCCACTATCTCTGTCTGGGATCCAACACAAAAGAGACATTTTTGGATAGGATGACTCAACTGAAAGCACCAGTCAGAGCAGTGAACAGTGGCCCTTTCAAGATGTCGGGAGAACGAAATTAGCTTGATTTGTCAGCAACCTCTAAACACATTTCTCAGAATGCAGTTAATCTGTCATGTGTGGCTTCAATAATACACTGAATTGATTCTTTTGTTCAGGTCAAGACATAATCTAGTGGGGGCAGAGGATCTTCAAGTTTCAACAATCAGGGCCTGCTGAAAACTACATACGCAACATCAACGTATGCAAAAAAAAAAAAAAAACCACTTAATTTAAGCACAGATTCTTGTTTAAGTTTCACAAGTTAAAACTTAATTATTCAGTTTATGGTCATTTTATTTCTTGCCTTCGCAACCATGTAGACTTTTATAAGATGTTACGAAAATTTTCAAGCTTCCTGGTGCTAGGAAGGATAACTTTGAACAGGAGAGATGAAGCTAATGAAACAGTAGGACAGTTCTGCTTCTGGTTCTTGCATTAGATTGAGGTGTTGAAGGTTGTTTTTGGTATTATAAGGTATGATAGACCAATCGTGAATTGGGGTGGAAACTAACAAAAAAATTGTTCATTGAATCAGATAATTACGTGATGATCATAGCAATCAAAGACAGTACTCTGACATTGACCACTTTGAATTATTAGTTGCTTTTGTCTTTTATCTTTTATTTGGATACAATGAGAGAAATGCAGGAGTAATCGATTCCCTCATAAAGTTGAAAAAGTTGTAGGACATCCTAAGCTGAACCATCAAACAAGTCATAATGATAAAAACCTTAATATTTGTCTTTTCAGATTGTCCATACATTACCCTCGAGTGATACTGTATGTCTAATTATAAACGCATGGCAGAAGTCGAATCACAGATCCATTCCCAGTACTTGCATGAATTGTAGCGACCCTGTACCACTCGTTAGTGCCTATAACTGTCTCCTGTACCATGTTTCCCTCACTGTCACAACTGTCAAGGAAGTCTTGGTCGATTCCGTTGGAGCTATGACACACTCCGTTACCTTGCCTGAAGTGCACATTCAGGCACATGTAAATGTTATAATGTACTCCTGCCAAATTCATGTTTATTGCAGGAGCAACCATTTATGGTATAACATTTTGGAAGCAGGTGAAGAGTAGGTACTAGAATTAGTAGGGAACAAGAGATGGTGGAGTTCATCCATGTCATGTGTGAGAAACTCTCTCGAACTTTGGTTACAGATTTCACAGAAAAAAAAAAAAGGTCTCTTTCTTAATGAGAAGAACAGGGTAGGATATGAAATGGGTCCAGGATTGTTTCATCTTTGATAAGAAGGAAGAAGGGTCAGCTTACGTAGAAAGTTAGGCAAGGTTACTGGTGGGGCTGAAGATCTCATAGTCACTATGACAGCGGTGTGGTAATGTGAATCACATCTTTGCATTACAAGATTGGCCTAACAGCTGGGATCAAGAACTACCTTTTGTTTCTTTTCTTTTCAAATATCAAAAGCTGATAGAAGGGAAAAGATATACATTTGAGATTGTCATCTATCTTTTTTTTTTTTTTTTTGCCTTTTCAAAATTTCCCTACTTCATTTGTGGCTTATTGGAGGGGGAAAAAAAGACAGAACAATCTAGCCATATGTTTTGTTTAGTTTTATCCATCCACCTTTTGTCACTAACATAATTTTGGGGTAATCCTAAAACTTATTTTCATAAACAAGTAAAATTCAGTAAAAAAAATTATTTATTTGAGTTTTTAATTTATAATTTATGTAAACTAGTTTTATTTTCTATTTTCATTTTTTGTTCTAAACTGATTTGTCATCAACTAAAAATATATTATTTGATTATTCAATGTTAATTAATAATAAAATTATGATAAATATAATTTAATTAGTGAAGTTATTTTAAATTTATAATTGATTTTAATTTTATTTTTGGAAAAATAAAGTAATTTGAAATTTAATAATTGTTTAATAAATATACTTTAAATTTAAAACGTCTTAAAATACATATATTTGAAACAAAATTAATTTTAAAACTAAAATATATATTAAAATAAAAATTTCCTTGTTAAATTATTTATTTTAATAAAATATGTATTAGTAAATATTATATAAGAGATTAAAATAAATTTATTTGCTTAAAAAATTTATAGTAATTAATTTATTTTAAGTTTTATATAATATTTAATTATTATCATTAATAAGAATATAATTATATTAACATTAACAACCAACATAATTTTATTTTTTTGACAGAATTATAAGTCAAAAACATAAAATAAAATAGAAAGCTACAAATAAATAAGACTAACAACCCTTTAGGAGTGTTTGGTTCTATTTATTTTTATGGTTTTTTGTTTTGATTGTGAAAAAAAATAAAGATAAAAACTTGTTTGGAATCAATAGCTTTGGCTTTTAGTTTTCAAATTAAAAGACCACAACATAATTGCAAAAAAACACAAAAAATGATGTTTTATATGTTTTCACAACATGTTTTCATGGCCCAAGAAACAACAGGAAGTTCTATTTCTTTTTCCATTGATGTACTTCTCCTATTGTTTTACTTTCCCTCTTATTGATCCATTCCCTCTCTCTCTTTTCATTATACTTGCAACAAACCTCTCATGCACAAATCTACTTCTCTCTTCTCTCTTTTACAGCCGCTTTGATTTGTCCTCAACTCTTTTTTCTCTCTACTTTGTTTCTTTTTTCTTATGAAATTTCGCCTTTGCAAAATGAAAGATGTTTTTTCATGTGTTTTTTATTCTTCTCAAAATCATGCTGAAAAGTTTTACTAATTTTTCTTTTTCTTTTTTTGTCGATCCAAAAAGCTTGTAGAAATTGATCTTGGTCTTTTCATCAGGTTAGTTTTCAAAAATTCTTCTTGGTCTTTTTTTATTCTATTGAAAAATTACTTTCATTGGTTTGCGTTAAAATTTTTCATTAATCAATCTACTATCAAAACCTATGTATATAAATCTTACATCTTAATCCATGGTTGTTTTTCTTCTATAGATTCTTTGACCTTTTTGTTTATCTCATTTTCCTAGTTTGTCGTTCTTCATCTAAGCCTAGTTTGTCAAGAGTGACCTATTTATGAATTTGAAGTTGTTCAGGTTAAAAGCTTTAAAAAGTTACAACCTTTTAGTGATGCGGTACGTAATTGGAAATCACAACCA
The DNA here is from genome assembly GCA_027563885.1 of Erythroxylum longipes. NCBI lineage: Eukaryota > Viridiplantae > Streptophyta > Magnoliopsida > Malpighiales > Erythroxylaceae > Erythroxylum > Erythroxylum longipes. The sequence continues at coordinate 36,214,335 of JAOQMS010000006.1, forward strand.
TATGTATGGGTTGTTGTTGTTTCCAAATCGTTTTGATGTGTTTTTTATAAGGAACATTAATAATCTCACACATAAATCTTTAATAATGATTTTTATACCTTATTTGTGATAATATTGAATGCTCATATATGACTATTGAAAGCCCATGCATAACTACCACAATAAAACAAAAAAGAGGAAATAGAGAAAAAATAGATGGCATTATAAGAGGAACTACGCAGCTGGTACTAGACTACTATGTTTATGATATTCTCAAAGGCTTTGTCTTTATGAGAAAAGAAAACCTTTTGGAGGGGATTGATGGAGTTGGAATTTAAAGGAAGAAAGAGGGTGTAATAAATAAGAGAGGAGAATGAGGAAATAGATTTGGTGGGGGTTATAAATGCAACACAAATACATAGAATAGAAGTTTCCATAATACATTATTTAAGTTTAAGAACCAAACAATCACTAGAGAATGAAATAAAAAAGGAAGTTTACATTTTATTTTGTAACTTCTATATTAGCTCAAGCTAGTGCTTTGGTAGAAAAGAATAGTAAAAGAGAATAAGGATATGATGTTTTCTTATCTTCGTTACTTTTTTTTCTTTCTCTTAGTTGATATCCTACAACTTTCGTGCAGGGTTATTGATGGATTTTAATGAGACTTTGGGGAAATTTTGGACCAAGTCTAGGTGAGCTCATGTAAAACTAGGGCATCATATCTTAACCTAAAACCTTAAGATAATGGGTGATGAGTCTTACCCTAGTATATAAGGCACTTCAACTTTGTGTTTATTTCCAACGTAGGATTATCCCACTTGTAAATTTTCAACATATCCCTTTTACAAGTGGATATATCCATATTGGACAAACCCCTCTCAACCCATGTTAATGTAAGGTCATTTGAGTCACTCTATGGATCACAATTCTTCTGACCCAAATCTATGAATCTCTATTCATTGAGCTTTGCTAACCTGACTCTAATACCATTGATAGATTTTAAGGAGGCTTTGGGAAAAAATTAGACCAAGTCCAAATGAGTCATATATAACTAGGATATTACACCTCAACTCAAAACCTTAAAGCAATAGGTTATGAATCATATCTTAGTACATAATACACTTCATCTTTATGTTTCTTTCCAATGTGGGATTATCCCACTTGTAAATTTTCAACATTTAATAATGATTTGATTTCTCCGTAATTGTTTGTTAGTTTATTTTCTAAATTAATTAGGGATAAGAAAGATTAGACTCCTGGTGTTTAATAAAATGACATAAAGAATATATATTGCCCTTTGAAAAGTACTAACTGATTTATTTGCTTCTCATGATTGTACTAGTAAAATATGATTTTTTTTATTGCTACATGTTTTAATAGAGAATTTTGGTGGTAAAAGAATAGCCTAGTCCCCTATAAGGGAAAGTTGTAAAATGATATAAGTTGTAAAATGATGTGATAATATTATTGATGTTGAAACCACTTAGTCAATGTAAGTTGCAGTATTCAACTTGAAAATAAGAATGTAATGTCAAATTATCAATCTCAATTATTTAGGAAATTTTTATGAACAACAACTGATGATTCTCTGCAAACATTCCTTTATTCTTACATTATATTTGTAAAATCACAGCAAGATTACATGCAACTTCTATTTTGAAATAAAGATAATGAAGCTTGTAATGAAATATATTAACTAATATCATAGTTTTTAATTTTCTATTGTCACTTATATGCAATTACTTCTAGTGATGGAAGCTTTAAACAATATGAACGATTCTAATGATTATATAGAAATAAATAAAAAGGATGGAGTATGAAATGATTCCATAGAGATGCATTTAATCTCATTAATGATTGAAGAAATGAAAAAGAAAAATTGAACAACTACTACCTTTTCTAAATCCAGTTAAGAGAATATTGAGACAAGTCTTCAAACAAAATTCAGTAAAGAGAATATTGATGCTTAATTAAAGAACAAATATAATGTAATAAGGTTAGATTGAAGAATTTAAATAATTTTCTCAAGGAAACAAGAATTGATTACAACTCCTTCATTAGTAAAGTTAATGCTACATATGAATGCAGGAAAAATCTATTTAAGGTAAAATACATTTATCATTTTTTAACTCATATACACTTTTCATCATTGTAGGTGCATAAGATGGTTCACATATTCAAGAAAAATGATGCAAACATTTTTTTGTACTTGTGCCATATTTTTTGAGATACAACTGCCATTGGTTTGCAAGCATGTTCATCAATAAAATCTGTATCGAGTAGTACAAAAGAGAAATATATAATTGATGGTGATGAGGCTTATGCATTCAATGAAAAAATAGATCAAGTTGCCAATTCTTCTTTTAAAATAAATCTCTTAAGAAGAAGAAGGAAAAGATGACATACTTTAACATTATAGAAAAGATCTTGATTACGATTAGTGAACAATCAAAAAGAAAAACTTATTTACTTAAGAAAAAACTAGCCTTAACGACATACACTATAGATGATGGATTTAAAGTTCCATGGGTGAATTAAGAGATTAATATAATGATGGAATGTTTAAATTCCTTCCATAGTTTAGTTGTCGGGGGTGGGCATTATGGAAAAACAGTAAAGGCTTTACATGATTCTCCACTTTTTAAGGGAGATTTCTATGAAGATATAACATGCGAAGAAGATAAATTTGATTGTATATCTTTAGTTGTTTTTTTATGTTATTGCATATTAAAGTCTTATTGGGTTCAACATGTTTAATTAGGAACTATTCTATGGTTTAAACATTTTATCATATTTTTTGTACGAATATTTGGTGTTAACCTTTTGATATAATGTATTATATGAACTTTTTAAATTTTTGTTAAATATTATGATGTTTCACAATCGTTTTAGCATTTATATTTAAAAATCTTTATTAATTATTAATGTTAATATTGTAGATAGATGCTCTCTTTATCAAATTTTGAATCAAATTCAAATGATGAACTGATGAAGGTAATTATTATTTCTCTACTTAAAAAAGAAAATGAATATTTTTATTTACATAAGCAACTATGCTTTGGTCTAATGGTCATGATTGGATATTCGAGTTTTTGAATGAAAATTGTACAAGGATTTGTGAGACCTTAAGAATGAATAAGATATTATTCTTAAGCTTATGTATTAAACTGAAGAGTTTAAGAAGCTTAAAGCTAATAAATCATTTGACTGTGGAGGGCATAGTGAGACATCTAGGGTCGATGAAGAGCACTTTAAACATTCAACTTAAACAATTTCAAAGTATTTTCATAAAGTCCTATAAGCATTTAATCATATTACAAAATGTCATTACTTCGTCATCCTTTGCCAATATGACTTCTAAAATTTAGCATAATTCAAAATATTTTCCATATTTTCATAACTATTCATATAATTAATTATTATTTTTATTATATTCTTATATTCAATTAACTATTTTAATAATACAATTTTTTAAGGATTTCATTGGAGCAATAGATGGTACACATATTGATGCATGTGCTCCAAACAATAAATAAATACCATATAGAGGTAAAAGAACTGATTCAACCTTAAATATTACATGTTGTTGCTCAATTGACATGTATTTTGCATGTGTAATGCTTGGATGGGAAGGTATTGCAAATGACTTTCAAGTTCTTTTAGAAACATTAACAAGTCCAACAAATCAGTTTCTTAGGCCTTCACCAGATATTATATTATTTTAAATAAATAAAGTAATTGCAATTAATTTTTAATAGCTTTATGTTAATATCATGTTCTTTATATATTAAGTAAGTTTTACTTAGTTGATTCATGCTACACTAATGTGCTTGGATTTTTTTTTACCATATCAAGGTGAGAGATATCATTTACAAGATTATATAGGAAGAGGAAGAACTCAAGGTTTACAAGAATTGTTTAACTATAGGCATTCTTCATTAAGAAATGTTATATAAAGATTTTTTGACATTATAAAATTAGGATTTTCTATACTTTTAAACATGCCCAGTTATGATATGAAGAAACGGAAAAACATTATTTTTACTTATTATATACATTTTTATATTTATAAGTAAGTAAAGTATAGCTCAATTACAATAAAATAAAGAATCTAATAATTAATTAACCTTAAAAGACAAAATTAGCCATAATCTATAAGGTTTTTCTTTCAACTTTTCTTAAACTCGAGCTCTTGAAATTAATATAGCATACACATCTAGTGGATCTCTTGATTGGCTAGTCAAGTCCACATCATTCCTCCATTGCTCGAAAGGATTTGTCTCCAAATCTTCAAATTTGGTTAGGAAGATGCTTTCACTAGATCCATAAGAGAAAAGAGAAGAAATAGCTACTTTACTAGCTCTTTTTATTCTTTTTATTCTTGTATAATATGCCTATTTGACCTATTGTGACTCTTTATCATTGAATAGATAAGAAGGATGCAAGAACATAGTGATGAATTATTTAACCACTGTGTCCAAAATTGAGAGTAAATTATGGAAAGTACAAATAAAGATACAAGTTCTTAAGTGAAGTATAATATCACTTCAGCACAACTTCGAAATATGTGTAGAAAGTGGGGTGAAATTACTAGAAAAATATGAAATGTTTATATTAGTTCTAATTAATTTATGTTTTTTTGTGTGTAAGTGATACTATTATGTTTTAAAACATTATAATATGATGAATATCTTTTATAAATTAGAATCACTTGATATAAAAATTTTTATTTTATAAACTTTTATTATATAAAATTAATGCGTAAATTTCTGTAATTATACTAAATATTTGCACATTTTTATTTCTAATCATAATGAGAAGTAATTAATTTAATAATACAATTTGATATATTTCAAATAACTAAATTAAATTTTAAGAATAAAGTTTAATAAATTAAAAATAATTAAATTGATATTAATATCTAATAGTATAATTAAAAATAGGATGAAGAAATTAAAAATATTTTTATTTTCATTTTTTATTACAAATATTAACTAAACAAGTTTTAGTTTTTAGTTTTTATTATAAACATCAACTAAACAGGTTTTTATAACAAAAAATAGAAATAAAAAGCATAAAAGCCAAAAACTATAACAAAAAATAGAAATAGAAAAAAACTAAAGCCACAACATTTGTTTGGAATCCTTAAAATAGTTTCTCAAATATTTTTAAGTGTTAAAGAACAAAAGATTAAGATAACTTTTAGTTTTTTAAATAAAAACATAGATTTTTCGGTTGTTAATACCAATGTAATTATATTTTTAATATTATTTACATATTACATAAAGCTTAGAGATAAATTAATTTTTATAAAATAAATAAATAAATTATTTATTTTAATCTCTTATATAATATTTATTTTTAAATTATCAATAAAATTATTATATTTTATTAAAATAAGTAATTTATCAATTAAAATTTTATTTTAAAATGAGTATTTATTTGTTAATATATATTTTAAATTATTAAAGTAAAATTTATCTGAAATATATATATTTTGAAGATAATTTAAAATTAAATTATATTTATTAAGTAATTAACAAATTAAAGTAAAATTTTAGTAATAATTAACATCAAATAATTAAATAATATAGTATAAAGAAAAAATAGAAACATAAAAGATCACTTTTTATTATTTATACCAAAACTAAAACAAATAGATTTTTTATCAAATCTAAAAATAAAAATAAAAACCAAAAATTAAAGTTGAAACAAATATCACAAATTTACCATTCCATTGATTATCGAAATTGGCAGGAAGAATGTACCACTTGTGAAACAAGTGCCTTCTATAAGCGCGTTATGTAATGCAAATTCACAAAAGAAACTATTTCACGGACTCAAAAGCCCTAACGCTAATTTAACGTCGAACAAGTGTGAGTACCAATTCTGCAAGGTTTGCAATCTGAATCATGGATCAAGGATGATGCCAAAAGTATTTTTCGAATCAAAAGAAGTGTTGATGCGTCTAAGGTATGGTAAAGTCTCGGAATCATTTGAAGATTTGGTTTTTGGATTTTTGTTTCTTAAAATTGTTCAACCCAAGTATCTGTTGTCTCTTGAAAAGTGCGAATAAGATGTTACCTTGGTTTTTCTGTGCCTCCGTTGGATGCAAAATGTTTTATTTTGCATATTACGTGCTTTCATGTTACATGCAGAGGTCCTTTATCTATATTTGCTTGTCAAATTTCGATTTTGCTGTATCTGTTACACATTTTTGCTCCTAAAGGTAATTTTGTCATTTTCCCATTAAGTGGACAACATTTAATTGCATTATTTGGTTTTAAATAAATTATCAGTTAAGTTACGTAATTTGATCCAAATAAAGATAATAAAGTGACCTAATAAATGATCTAAATTAATGGGTCGAAGTCCAGGTAAAAATTGGATCCAAATTAGTGTGGATCTGGTCTATATCGGCCTTCTGATGGGAAGCTTGATATGGAAGCTATATAAATAGGTTATGGTCTCCTGCAGTACTCATGTCAATCGCGAGCATAAGGAATCTCTAACCCGTTAAGAGAGCTCACGTATTGAGAAAACTGTATAAAGGCCTAAACCACGTGTCAGTGAATACTTTTCATAAAAGTCCGGGAAATATGAGCTCCTTTGGTGCTTGGAGTCGGTTTCGGAATCAGAGATAGAATTGAAATCAGGTATTCCTCATTCCTTCGTTTTTAATCCTTTCATGACCAATCCTAGATACGTAATAAGGTCTATTCTACGTATTACATGTGGTATCAGAGAAGTGGCGTGATCGGGTAGTTAAAAACGGAGATTTTTCGATTTTTCTCTCCATAAGGTTTTCAGAGAGTTATCTTTCGTTTCTCAATTTTTTCTTGCTTTTTATTGTATGAAAGTAGTAGACATATGTTTAGTCTTGAGAAACAGGTTAAAAATGAGCCCGGGAAGTCTAAAAATTGACCCGAAACTCGCCAACAATCGTAGTTTTCTGGCGAGGTTACGAGCACCGTTGTGCACAGTAGTCGGCAGGAGCGAACGTGTATGGCACGTGCATTGCATGTGCCGACGTGTGGCCTAATCAGGTTCGGACGCATGTCTAGCACGTGGTTGCACGCACCAACATCAGTGAGCGCATCTACGCGTGATGTGAGCGCCTGCGCTGGCACTTGTTCTACACGTGCCATCCGCGTAGACACGCAGTTGATGCGGGGGCAACGTCAGCACGCTGACGTCAGTGTACGGACGTCTGCTACAGTAAATCCAAAAAAACAAAAATTTTAGTTTTCCCGTAAGAGTGCGCCAGGGTGTTTAGGGTCAGTTTTCAGGTTTGAGAAATTTATAAAGTGATTTTTTTTCGTTTTTCTGAATTTATTACATTAGTAATAAATTAAAGTTTAGCTCCAAAAAAAGTAATTAAGGTGTTCTGAATCCAAATTTCGAGTAAATTTTCATGCTTCGGACATCACATGAGGGAGATATTTCAAATTTTCGTGTCTCGAGTGTCATATTCAAGGTTTGGGATCGCATGATAGTTAATTGAAAAAGGAACAGAGACATTTTGAAGCCATTTTTAAGTAAATTTTCGTGTAACGAACTTGCCATAAAGGAGATACATGTCTCCGGAGATTGGTTCGGTATCAAGTAAGACACGATAGTCACTTTACTGAGATTTTTCATTTACGAAAGTCTCAAATGAAGTTTTTAGATAATGTCTTCAGCACGGGTGTGTGAGAATGAGACTGTCCATTTAAGTTTTGCATTTATTGAAGTTACATTGTCACATACCATATGACTATAAAGAATGTGAGAATAACATAAAGTTGTATCCCTTGTGTTAGTGGACTTTCTGGGATACTGATGAGAATGTAGTCACCAAAGTGGCCTTTTGGATTGTTCTACTTACATGTTGGGGGATATCTCTGGCCTTATGTTTGGTTATCCTACCTAAAGGTGTTGGCCTTATATAACGTTTTAAGATGATTATAAAGGCATTAGATGGAAGGAAAGTCATTGCTTAATCGATCTATTCACCCAAAGGTAGTAGTGTCGTTAGAGTTGATGGTTTGTACTCTGATCACTTTTTATGTGGAAGTCTAATTGCATATATTATGTATTCAGCCCAATGGTGTTTCATATGTGTGATCGGATTTTCAGGAAAGATACTGTTTAATGACTTTCAGTATCGTGTTATCCTACATTTGTGCTGATCTAATCAAAGTTACTAAAGAGTCACCTTTTCGATCAATAAAATTAGTGTCACCATTGAAACCCTGACTAGTTTCAATATAAAGAAGTAGATAGAGGATGTATTGAATGCTATGGAAATAGCTGAGGTTGATATGACCATATAGATATATAGGCCATCTCCACCTACATCCATGAGGTCGAAAACTCTTAAAGTAGCCTATGAAGCCCACAATTAGTTTAACATATTATGTCTTATGAACATTAAGAGATTCATACCTAACCATCTGCTTAGTGGACTTCCGGACACAGACATAGCAAAGTAATGTCTTGGAAATATCTTATAGAGATACGCAGTCTCATTTAGTATTGAGATAAGTGCCTTGAATAAAGAATTATTCTCTATCAGGTGTACGAGAAAAGGGGAAGTAAGGAGAACCAGTGACGGAGCTAGAAATTTAAGATAGGAGGGCCCAAATAAAATATAGATTTCACAAAAATTTTCATATCAAAACTAAATAAAAAAATAAAG
>JAOQMS010000006.1:36231205-36257869 GCA_027563885.1 Erythroxylum longipes
CCTCTCTTTGTGCTATGATCATGATTCATGAGTGAGTACAGTAACAGGAAGAGTCGTGGTGCTTTCTTGTCTGGACTATTTACGATGCAAGGCATTGGGATATTCATACAATCTTTCACTTTCATAATCATGTTCTGACGGCGTGACACATGTTCAAGACTCAAGAGAGGGTCTTCTTTAATTATCAAAGATTTTGATATATATTAAAAATAAAAAATATTTAATTTTTTTAAATCTTGGGGGCCCAGTGCACCACTTGGCCCTAAATAACTCCGTCCATGAGGAGAATATATCAAGAATGATCCATCTTCACAGTAGAATGAAGATGTGAAACATTCCTCTTCTTGATGTCTTTATAGTTCACCAGACTCTGAATACACTCCCTTCTGAGTTTAGTATTTTGGTGATGAAATGTTATTCGTAGGATAAGGAATGGGATTTTAATGCTTTGATTTCCCATTGTTTTGTTGAAGGGGAGAAACTCAAGTTTGTTACTCCTACAGTCATCGTAGCAACTAAACGGAAGGCAAAGATGAAGCACACTAGGATTAAAGGTAGAAAGACCGAATCTTCTCCGCATGCTGATGTTGGTCAATTCAGTGCTAGTAAAGGTCCTGATGACATAAAGTAACCAGCAGTATAAAGCCTAGAATGAAAGACTGTGACCATCAAATAACTTCTTGGCTTGTCAATTTATGAATTTGATTTGCGATAGTCGCATTAAGTACTTTATGGCTATATAGTGGAGAGTTTGATCAAGATGCTTCCACAATGCATGGGTTCATATCCAGGATAAAGCCAAATAAAGAGAAAGGATAACTGATGGTTTACAGTAATGAAGAAGTGAAAGTAATATCTATAGGGAATGTATATACTGAATCTTGTAACAAGGTTCATTTAAGTTTTTTACACGACACATTTTATATATGATCTTTGGATCAATTTTAGACAAAGAAAGTTAATGTTTTGTATTTAATACTTCTGTTGTAAAATTGTGTTCTTTCTTTTCATATGGTTTGTATAGAGTGTGTCTTATCCCGAATTAGATATATGCTTTTTTGTATCTTGCTGAGCAAGTCATGAAATGAAGGACTCTGATGAATGAAAAGTCATACATGATGTGACATAAAAGTTTAAGCCACATTTCCAGAGCTAGGGTTGAGAGATTGATTAAGGAAAACATTCTCTTAATTCTAGATTATGATGATCTAGGAATGAAGGACTCTAATGAATGAAAAGTCATACATGATGTGACATAAAAGTTTAAGCCACATTTCCAGAGTTAGGGTTGAGAGATTGATTAAGGAAAGCGTTCTCTTAATTCTAGATTATGATGATCTGGGAACATATGTTGACTATTACAGGGATAAGTTGACTAATAAGGATATTGAAGTTAACTCATGCTTCTGATTTGTTGAGTCTGATACATAAGGATATCAAAATACCTTATACAGTTGCATTATACAATTCAAAAGCATTCTGACATTTGTCATGGTTCTTTCCATTACAGTTATGTGTTCTTGCTTAAAGACTGAAGGTTGAAAACCAATTGGGAAGATCCATTTAGAATGTCAAATCTAACAGTGGAGGAGAATATCATGGCAAACATGGTGTTTCGGGACTTTAAAAGGTCCGTTTGTCAGTTATATAAAATTGGTTGGGATAGTGACTTGATTCATTACAAAGGGTAGTCTTGAGCAAAATGGTGCGTTGCTGAAAGGCATAACCGCACCCTAAAGGACTTGAAAAAGTCAATACAAAATAAGTCTAATCTATCCAATTATCTAGAAGTGTGAAAACTCAGCCTTACACACATTTTTGTATAGGGCAACCCTACTGAAGTGGTATAATCTTTATAAAGAAAATTGCATACTCATTCCATTTATTGCCATTTAGTAAGATATCCTAACCACTCTATAGGCTACATATTTTACTGTAGAAAAGGAGGGAACAGAATAGTGGAATCACTAACAGTTGAATTTCTGGAATACGATGTCTATGAGAATGGTGGGCTTTTTGACCCTTAGAATGATAACAGGATGGACACTACAGTTATTATGTATCTGCTACTCATACAGTTAGATCAGATAGATTTAGGTCTTTATATCGTGCCTGTAAAGGAACAGGATCTCATACTTGTACACACAGAAGTTCCTGGGGGTACAAGATCTAATGCAGTTGTGAAAATTCACAAGAGTGAGATGACCCATTATCCCATCTGATATCATAGTCTATTAGGTGAACAGGACTATGATATTAGACATGTTAAGAATCTAATTACTTTTACAGAATTTGTTTCTGTACCTGCAGCAAAATTGTGGTGGGTTGCAATGACTGATGAGATGCAAGCCATGAAGCATAATAAAGTCTGGGAGCTAGTTGATTTTGCAGCAGAACTGCAAAACCGTCAGTTGTAAATAAAGTTGAAGACCTAAAAGACTTCATGATAAAGTTCATCGATTTATAGACTAGCTCAATTGCCTGATGGTTCATTCAGGGAGAAATATTGATTTTTTCTCGTATCCTCGTAGGATACATTTTGAGTGATTATAACAATTGTAGCTCATGATGATGAAGAGTTACATCAGATAGTTGTCAAAACTGCTTTCCCGAATAAAGACCTTTATAAAGTGATCTACATGATACAACCTAAAGGATTTCGGGATCCAGATGGGACTGACATGGTTTACGTGTTATGTAGATCAATATGTGGTTTACATCAAATCTTCCAGAAGTGAAACCTTACAGTTGAATAGGTTATGACCTCTTTTGACTTTATGGAAAATAAAGTTAAAAAGATGCTTGTACTATGAGATCAGGGGGAGCAAAATTATCTTCCTATTACTACATGTGGATGATATATTGCTCACGTCAAATTACTTGACTATGTTGTATAAGGTTAAGCAACGTTTGGTCAACAACTTTGACATAAAGGGCCTTGAAGTAAAATCTTTCATCCTAGGTATTTAGATTCACTAGGACAGATCTTAACACTTATCATACCTCTCAAAGAGTGCATGCATTAAGTATATGTTACAAAGGTTTAATACGGTTAACGGTAAACCTGTCGTAGCAACTATCTCTCATAGTGAGAGATAATCTTTAGCACAGTGACCAAAGAATAAAGTAAAGAGAGAGGTTATGAGGAATGTTTCTTATTTTAGTACAATTGATAGCCTGATGTATGCTCAGCTATGTACTAGGCAGGTCGTTGCATTTACTGTTTGATTGTTTGGTCAATATCTGGTTAACCCAGATGTAGACCATTGAAATTCAGTTAAGCGAGTATTAAGATAATTAAAGTGAATCAAGGATTATTTGTTAAAATATAGAAAAGTCAACAAACTAAACCTCGTTGGGAATTCATATTCAAATTTAGTAATGTGTCTGGATTATCAAAAGTTCACTTAAGGTTATAGTTTAAGGTTGCAAATTGTACAATGTTGTGGAAGTGTGTCAAATAGACATGGGTAACTTCCTCGACCATGTATACAGAGTGCATGTTATGGGGCTGCTTCACAGACGGTTTAGCTCAGAAATTTAATTTTGGAGTTATTTGTGGTTGATACAGTGGCTAAACCCATTCAGTTGTTATGTGATAATCAAGCTTCTGTGATGTTTAACAACAACATTGAATATCACAGGGTCTTAGCATTTTGAGATCAAATTCTTGATCATGAAGTAGTTGATATGAAAAGGTAACATTAATGTTTGGAGAGCATTTAAGGACTGAGGAACTAAAAGTCAATTCTTAAACTAAAGGACTTTGCCCACTTGTGTTTGGAATACAAGTATACAATATAGGTGTTTTGAAGTCCTTAGACACTATTAGTTAAAAGATCGTTATGTTTGCTCCACCTACATTTGTACGTTTTGATATATTATGATGGTATAATGGTTCATCAATAGAGATGATCATAGTTTATCCTCAATAATACATGTCATCATACATTGTCATAATACGTACAGAAGCCTTAAGATTTGTGTTGATCTTCAGTATTTTTAAGGTCATTGGGCATTTATAAAATTGATCTTGAGCCTATGTCATTAAACACATACAGTTTATATGGATATATCCTTAAAGTTTGACATGACATAGGGGTATATAAGTTTTAATTCCATAAAGGTTCTCTAATGTAGTTTAGCATTTAGTTGGAGAACATAAAGGTTTTCTCTAATGCTACTTAGCATATGGTAAGAGGAAACAAGTTTTCTCTAATGCTTTTTAGCATTCAGTGAGTGAGAGAAAACAGGATTTCTCTGATGCAATTTAGCAATACAGTTTAATATAAAGTTGAAGAAATCGAGACCTACAGACGAAGATGATACATATTAGATCATAAAGATATCATCATAGTTTGCCACACTCCATTTTCCCATTCATGTTAGTGAGGTATTAGATATTCGTTGTATTGAATCTATGTCACACATTACACATGTATTTGATACTTTTCGGTATTGAAAGCCTTGCAGGACAGAATGTTAGACTTTCATTATCTTTGGATCAAATGTTTTGTTTTTAAACTTAGTTGACTAATACAACAACGTAACTTAATCGAGTTTTTAAACTGTTTTTAAACTTAAATCAAAACTGCATTTAAGTATTGTCCAAGGGGGAGAATGTTAGACATTTTTGCCCCTAAAGGCAATTTTGTCATTTTTCTATTAAGTGGAAAACATTTAATTGCATTATTTGGTTTTAAACAAATTATCGGATAAGTTACTTAATTTGATCCAGATAAAGATAATAAAGTGGCTCAATAAATGATCTAAATTAATGGGTCGAAGTTCGGGTGAAAATTGAATCCAAATTAGTGTGTACTTGGTCCATATCAGCCTTGTGATGGGGAAGCCTGATATGGAAGCTATATAAATAGGTTATGGTCTCTTGCAATTGCCCATGTCAATCGCGAGCATAAGGAATCTCTGACCCGTTAAGAGAGCTCGCGTATTGAAAAAACTGTAGAAAGACCTAAACCACGTGTTGTTGAATACTTTCCATAAAGATCTCGAGAAATATGAGCTCTTTTGGTGCCCAGAATCGGTTTCGAAATTAGAGATGGAACTGAAATCAGGTATTCCGCATTCTTTTGTTTTTAATCCTTTCATAACCGATCCTGGATACGTAATAAGATCTGTTCTACATATTACAATATCCAATTATTTAGTTGATGAGTTTTTCTTCAGCCTATAATAGATTTAATGTGACGTATGAATCTAGTTCACCTAACAGAACTGCAAAAGATGCAGCAATTATTGTGATTTGGCATTTAGCTGTTGCTCACTGCTCAACTGGTAGATTTTTAACTATAACAAACTAAAATTTTTAACTATAACAAACTAAATTTTGATTGTCGATAATATTGTAGTTAGCCTGACACTTTGGTGTATCTGTGATCTCAGTTCTGATTGGTTTCCTCAACTTGTGCTTTGTCAAACCACCATATGGTACAATTTTATTTATACATTCCCCTAACTTCACTCTTTCATTTGTTTTCTACACAGAGGAGATGATAAATGCCTGTTATGAAAAAGAAAGACGGTGGTGCTTGTGATGTTTGTAAGAGAAATTGCATATTCTTCTGCAAATTGTTATCATCTTCTGTTTAGCTTAGATGGTTTTTATTTGTAATCATTACAATTTTGCATCAGAGTCGTTTATTCTCCTTCAATGCTCCTGCAATTATACTGACTGGGATATGTTTAAATAATGCACAAATATGATGATTTTGAAATAAATGAGTTGTTAATTAATTGGCAGACTATCACAAATTATTTTTCGCACAAATAAATCAAAAATTACAAAAGCAAAATAATGAAGACGCCGATGTTTGGTAACGCAGTTCGGCACACTTTACTTACGTTTGTGAGGCCCTCATCCAGATTAATCACTTTCACTGTAGTTCACAAAAATTACACAAGATTGAACTATCCCCGTACCACTCAATCTATGTAACTGACCCACAACTTAACTACCCGTGAAAGACCTTCACACCGAATAACACGACTGACTCGTATTAACCTCGTCAAAAAATTTTCCTAACTATTTCTGCTCAAATACAAAGACAAATAAAACAAGAAAACAACAATTTTCATATTTGAAATTCTTCACCGAAATAGCCAAGTTGCTAAAGTACTTGATAGAGATAAAAGAATTAAAATAGAGCTGTGCTCCTAGAAGACTCACACAATCAGCCCAAACAGAGGATAAAAACAGAAACAGAGCACCAACCAAAAGTTACCCAAAAAATCAAAATTTTGCAGGATATTCAAGAACCCATATGCGCAGCTACCAACACTCTTCTTGAGTTTATCGTAAGCTACGCCTTCTCAATAAGACAGTCACAACCAAGCAATTGATGTAATCTGTCATCCACGTTTCTCAAACAAGCAATTAATGCACAATTAATGCATATTCCAAGTTGCCTTATCTCACATAAACACCGTAGTCTTTTTTCAATCAGCAACTAATGCCCACACATCAGGAATTAACTTTAGCTTTATGTTTTTCTCCTTTTTCTATTCACGCACACACCAAAGCAGCATATTCATTCATTAACAATTCCACTTGTGAGCTACATACACGTCAACTCTATTGCCACACAATCACACTTGAGATAGACTTCTGCCGAAGGTAGGAGATAAGGATGACACCCACAAGAGATATACACAATCTCACAAAATTTACAGTAATTTAATTCCAATATTCCAATGATGATAGACTCCTTTATTAAATCAAAAAAATAGGTAATATTTGTGTAACGTGAATTACACTAAAAGATGTCCATCTTGTTTACGCAAATATACAATAATCCAATAACTAAAACTCATTAATCCAATTAATAATTTTAATTTTCTTATATGTCCAATTCAAAATGCCAAAATCAAACAAAGAATATATGAAATATATTCTAACAGATTTCATTGAAATCAAATACAAGATTCCGTGCATATGTGGAAAACCTTTCAACACTTTTCTTTACTTAGCATATGACAATGGAAATCCAATGCTTAAATGTATCAGAATGATATCCACTGCACCAAAGAATCTCTGAATCTCATCTGTGAGAAGTTGGTGTCGATTTTTCGCAGACATTACTAAGCAACATTGTACTATCTACTTTCGCCTACGAAGCTATACAAGTTCACTACCTGAAATTTTGATGTATTTAGGATTGCTTCTTGTGGCAACTTCACATTTTCAATTCTGCAAACCTGAGTTCTCAGATGGCCTCGAGCTGAGCAGAAAACAGATATGGGCTGATCTTTGGATTTTGCCTGCCGTCCTATTGAAAGACTTCATGCGTTCAGGCAATTATTAACTGTTACTAGAGATTTGTCTTAGCTCTACAATATTTACATGATATTTTCCGGATCTCAACTCTTCATTTGCATGCGTTTCGATTCTGTGGCATGACATAGAACTGCTGGTCATGACGTCTGGAACTTCGCATCTAATTTGCCCCTTTCTCACAATTATATCATTTTAACAATCAAGGTACTAGATTGTTGTTGTTCTCAGATCAGGGGATTGACCATCGCCCTGTGAAAGTTGCTTTTGTTGATCAAAACCCTGTGGAGTTTGATATTCCTGTGATCCTAAAATTCCAGAGCTTCCCTTTAGAAGAAACCAAATTGTCATCACCAAGGAACTCCCATGAAAACCACTTCTCAATTGTTCGATGTGTATCATGTACCACAACATCTACTGTGTTTCCCGCTCTTGCTATCGTGCTAGCTGTGTAGATAGCAGCCATCCGGCCTGGTGCCTCCTGTGAGTGTCCGCTTGGTCCATCCACAACTATTACATCCCACTTAAGCTGATAAACATCTGGTGGTAAATTTTTCAGTGCAAGTTTGCATGTTGAATTTTGTAGTATTCCTGACCTAGGAGCACAGGCTGTGCTTTTCCTTGCATGCTTAAGCATCTTGTAAGCCTCTTTTGAAGGTATCCGGTGTTCAACCTTGTAGATTCGGGTATCGTTGAATTGCTCTTTGATTGACCTTATCTTCTCAGGATCATCCTCTAGAAAGATAGTGATTCCGCCTGAGTTGATGGAGGAGAGCTTCATGTACTGTGGCTCCAGTCCAAAGATGAGGAGGTTGCACGGGACTTTTTTTTTGATGAGATTGGATAGAAGTTTAAATTCCATTTCTGTTAGATTGGCAGAAGTATTATGTTGAGTTCGTAGGTTGCTAAGCCTATGTGATGGCACATTGCCACAAGCTGGAGAAGGAGGGGAACATTTTTGTTGCGAAGTATGCAAAGCAGGCAATGGAGAGGAAGAGGTTGAAGTGGTGATTGCAAGCCTAAGAAGTCTAAGGATTGAGATGGTTGATAAAATGAAAACAAGCAAAAGAATATATCTTCTTCCAGGAACTTTCATACCTTGAGTGGCTCTGAAATATTAACGGCCAGCTAGCAGATAGACTTCTGCTTCAGGTGAACTTGGGGATGGAAACGTAACTAGAGGAGCTACAACAAAGGGGTGATGAGGTACTTCTGGGGGCATTTTTCTCTCTTGCCCTGTCTTTCAGCACCACTCTGCTAAAAACACATACCCTCTGGAGGTACAGGTGGGGTTTCATGCGACCCTTTATTGTTATGATTTCTTCCTACAGTGTTCTCTTGAGTGAGGAAGAAGGAAAGGAAAGTACACTTTGCTTTTGTTTCAAGTTTTATGTTCAATTGAGCTGTCAGCTTGGCACCTAATTGCTGTGCTGACAATGTTCTAATTCACAAATCAAAGCTGAACATATGTTTTCACTTGGTAGTTTGTTTTCCATCATTTCGTTTTGGGATAGTTACGTGTGTTTATATTTCCTTTTCTAGCACCGTTTGGTGGGCATGAGTGAAGTTGAAGAAGGGTATTCGCTATTGGGTGGTTGCAGGGCCTCTTTCACTGGATTTAGATTACATGGAACACGCCTATCACGTATTTGATTTCCATCATTGTCAAGAGTGTTGTGATGGCCTATTGAAACTGAAATTTCGCTACTTCGAGTACTTTAGTTTGTAACTTGCTGACAGCTCAAAGTGAAATACTGTTATGCTTCTGTAGGAATAATTTGAAGCAAGTTTTCCAGGAGCCTTTCAACTTAAAAGGTTGAAGGTTCGAATTGTACTGTAATGAGAGAGATTATAATTTATTCAGTATGTATTTAAAAATAGTGACAACAGGTTTTGTTTACAAAAAAAGAACTTAGCACGTCTTACTGATTAGTAGGCCTTGAAGCGCTTGGCAGGGTCTGCTGGGTGTTTCTACTCTGAAATTGAGCATCAGTTATTCATTGCTATAATCACGCAGCTCTCTGGAAGTGGTTTACTGGTCTAGTTTCAGATGTATGGTGCTTCTTAATTGACTTGGAGTGATAGCGGACTTTTTAGGCATCTTTAGTATAGTTTATGAAGTTTGTCACCCATATTATAATCAGAATCCTATTCTTAGACCTTGAATTAATGGTTTAAAATTCGGACAGGAAGTTAAATATATAAGATAAGAAGTTTAAGATTTAAAAAGTTCTATTATTATTGTACGTCATAAAATTGAGTAAATATTAAATAAAATTAAAGAATTTAAAATATGATTGAAAGAGATTGTTCCCACTTGTTGAAAATTTTAAAGTTTAATTGAAAAAAGATATTATTAAATGATTCATTGATTTATTTTAATTTGTAAGAACTTATTTATTTATAAAAATTGACTAATTAATTAATAAATTGATAAATCAAGAGTTATTAAAGTAAAGGGTTAATTATAAAAAAATCTTAAACTGTACTCAATTTTGCAATTATAGCCCAAATTTTAAAAAGTAGCAATTAAATACTCAAACTTTCAATTTTTTTTCAATTCTAGTCCAACATTAGTATTTCTGTTAGTAGTGTTGCCATGGTTTGCCACATCAGATAGAAATCCTAAACACTTCTACACGTCAAACTTAATTGAGTTTAACTAAACTACGCCTTTTTGAGATTGAAATCCTTAAATCATACTATTTCATGTTGGTTTGAGATAACAATGACACTTTATCATATTGGTGCAAGACAACATCGTTACGGTTTCTAACAATTTGAATGAAATCCTAATTTGCCACCCTATGCCCTCTTTTTTTATATGTGATAACGAACTGCTTTAAGGTGATAAGTTGTTATTTTTGTGCTAACTTTGGATATAAATCTCTTTAATGTGTTGAAATTTGTATTTAAAATTAATGAACTTATTTCTTAATAGTTCTCAGATGATTTTCAACACACAGGAGAAGAATTTGAATAAAAAAGAAGCAAGAAAAATAATGGCAATTCGAATTTCCAGCTGGTAGAAAATAATTGACTAAGTACGAGCATGTGCAAAGGGAAAATTTATCTGCAGAATCTAATTTGAATACATATTCGATACACTTAAGATTTTTATTATTTAGGGAATCAAGTTGTTGTCTCTTACGTGAGGACTTGTTGCCTGATTATGTGGGAATTGTATTTGATAAAGATAACGATAAGAGGGAAGAGAAGGAGCTTCTAGACACATCATCTTTTACATTTTTCTGCTGCTGTTTTTTTGGTTTTTAGGAGTTTCAGATTTTTCTAGAAAAATTTCAAATATAGGGACAATATGTCCTGCTACTTTTTTGTTAGGTTTTACCTCTATTATAAGTAGCTAAATCTTTCTTCTTGGTTGAGAGAACCACGTTATCATCTAGTATGTGTGAGGTCTTCTGAATAAAGTTTATTTCATTGATAAATATTAAGTGTTTTTCGTATTGCTTTTTATGATTGAATTGATTGATTTCTAGGGTGCGTAAATAAGAATTGATTGATTTAATTTATAGTCAGATTAGTAGGATTTGACGTTCAGTTTTACTAATCTAAAGTGGCAATTAAGATTACCATCTTTACGTTAGAGATTGGAAATTCTAAGAAAGATACTTATCTAGATTAAATGCATATCGTATGTGTATTGTTTTGCTAACTGGTTTTTTAGTTCTTAAAGCTATTAATCAATCCAACTTAAGATTATATATAAGTTGTTGGTTAATAAGAGTGATTAGAATGTATGTTTTTATTCATCTAATCCTAAGAGAGAACACCACTCAAAGAGTATTTGTTGATGACCTTAATTTTATATCGATGATCCATATTAGTTTGATAACGTAGGTAACCTGAAACAAACGTTCGTTTATTAATTTTCCAGATCTAATTAGTTTCATTTATTTCCAATTTTTCTTTTTTATTTTCTAAAAATCACGTTAATTCAACTCTCTCCCCCAATTTGTTTTAGTTTTCAACTTATCAAACATTTACTAATAGATTCCTCGTGAGAACGATCTTAACTCTTCACTAACTACATATTTCATTATTAGAGTTGATATTAATTTGGTTGCAGGGGACAACATTACCGTAAGGTTTTCAATTTTGGTGACTTCGGCAACAAGTTTGATTTGGGGATTTTAATCCAAAACAACGAGTTTTGTTAAACGTAATTAGTTAAAATCAATTAAGTTTGATGTGTATAAGTGTTTAATATTTTTGTCTTATGTGGCAAGCTACGTCAGCAACATTAACGGGAATACTAATGTCGAGTTAAAATTGAAAAAATTGAAAGTTTGAGTATTTAATTATTACTTTTTTAAGTCCGGGTTATAATTGCAAAATTAAGTAAAGTTTGGGATTTTTTTGTAATTAAACCTAAAATAAATTGAACCAAAAAGTAAAAAATCGAATCGAAAAGTTAGACCGTTCAAAGTTTTTATAATTGAACGGAGTGAATCGTTTAATCATTGCCTTGAACATATCAAACAACAATTTGACCATTACACCTATGTTTTATATTTCAAGGGAGATTTACTAAATTACTTGGTAACTAATAGAATTTAATAGAATCCAACGTTATGAGATTCGTACTGCACCAGCTGGTACCAACCAAAAAACAGTACAAAACTCAGAGGTTTAATATCGACTGTTGATCTTAAAAAATTTGCCTAGTACCATCCGGTATTTAAAATACTGGTCGGTATCATAAATTTTAAAAAATTCTGAAACCTGTTTGCAAACAGAAATAACCACAACACCCCTTGCCGTCGCCAGCATCTTCTATCTCTCCCTCCCATTTTACTCGCTTTCTCTCTCCCCCTTCTCTTACCAGGTTGGATGCAACACCACCTCTTTAAATCTCATCTATTCGAGGATTTGTCAATTGGTGCAGTGGGCGGTGACTCCATCATGATGGAAGCTTCCCTCAAGTCCATCCTTGGGCCAACTGTTGAGGCTAATGAAGATCTAGAAGAAGAAAAGATAGGAAAACATAGCTGCAGTAAGTAAGAGGTAGCAGCAACAAGGGATTGTCTTGGGACAACTTCCCGTGGTCATGATCTCACAGTGAATAATTTATGCAAAGTGTTACAAAAGTTTTCCTTCAAGCACGAACTTGTCCCATAAGATGCGCAACCTCTTTGCACAACAATCTCATTTAGCTCTGTCAAAGCAAGATTCAGCCTTGCTCGTGATTGTCGACCAACTTATTTGTTCTTGAACGTCTCACGACTCTTGCAGTGTTTTGCTCTCACACCCTTGCAAGAAAACTACAAAAGAACTAAATAATAATGAAAACAATACGAACACGAGAAAGAGATACAGCTTAAAAGCCAACCTTCATTACTTCCCTTAAAGTATACAAAGGAATATTCTCCTACACTCGTCTTCCCTTCTTATTATTAAGAAGAGCAAGACTCAAATGAGCTATTTATAGGTACCTCTAGATAACTAAGTTAGAATCCTAATAGAACTCTACTAGCTAAGATCACAATCTTATCCTTATCAGATTATATCATACTAACCAATAGATGACATCCCCATCCAATTAGGACTTTATCTAATAGGATTAAGCTACATCACAATAATAAGATAAGATATTACACTATGTAGGAATGATCTATCCATATCCACAAAGATCTCCTCTATCTTCAGATGATCCTTCCACACGATCTTTTTCTCTTAAAGTTGATGTTCATCCACTATGATCTTATCCGCCACATTATCCAAGATCTCCTCATCTTTATCTATTGATAATGAGTCATCCAAGCTAATAGCATACTGGCTCGTCTAATGCTTACCCATGTTAACTTCATTAGCCATGGTCCGTCTACTTGAGTACATACTAAGTCCTTAGTCCTTCAAGAACCCAGCTTTAGCTAAGTTAGCTCGTACAAAGTCCGAAACTCCCCCAAAACTTGCACCATGCTCGATCTACTTTTTAAATCACTTTGGAACTCTGGCATATTCCCATCATGCGCGTGATCCAGATAACCTTCCACTCGATATCCATCTTCAGACTTCTTTTAGCCCCACATCCAAATCTTTCGTCTCGTCGAAGATTTCTACCAATGTGCACGAATGCATACCAATGCTTGGCATTGTCCTTTTCCTCCTTGCCTCCTCACAAGTCTTTGCTTTATTTCGTTGTTATGTATTTTGAACATTGGTCAAGGCTTTCTAATACCCACACGATTCCGCTATCTCAGACTTAGGAGTATAACAAACTGCCCCCACTAGAAGAAAACAACACCCTCGTCAAAATAATCTGTGGACACTCCTCCAAGTGTGGTTTCCTCGATGACTCCTTCACCATTGGCACATCTCCCATATACCATGTTCCCTCTCCATTGGGTTTCTCCTTCCTTTTGTTCGAACGCTCCTTCACAAGGCCTATTGTGCCCAACACAACAAAACTGTTGAGGTAGACTTCTTCCGTCGAATCCTCCTCTCCCTTTCCTTGATCCTTCGTGACCATGGAAATTATTGCTCCTCACTCGTCTTCTGTCTTGGGCATTTTCAATCAAAGTGTGACCCTTCATAAATGAAACAAGCAATATCCCTTTTTGATTGTTTCTTACTTTGAGAGACCTACCTTCTCCTTGCCTTTCTCCAAGCCATTTCACATCCCACCGATTCGAACTAGCTACAACCATTCTTCCTGTCCTTGTAGCTAGTTCGAATCGGTGGTGGCATTTGGACATGCACTAAGGCATCCGTAGCCGCTATCACTCTTGGAAGGTCCTTCATATTCTACCCTCGAAGCTCCATTTATGCCCAACTTTGAACAACTTGTCCTCCTCTGATATGTTTTGCACATTTAACATTAAAGATGTGAATTTCCTCACATACTCCCGCACCGAGTCGTCTTGCTTCAACCTCTTCAAAGTTTCCCTTGAGAGCCATGAAGTATTGTTGGGGAGGAATTGATCTGATAGCTCCTTCTTCATCTTCTCCTAAGTGTTGATGGGAGGTCTACCTGCACTGATGTCATTGGAGGTTCTTGTTTTCCACCACAGCTTTGCATCCTTCATTAGGTACATTGTCATGATTGACATCTTCTTCGAGTTAGACACCTTTGTCGCTGAAAAGTACTGCTCCATATCCCACAAGAAATCTTTGAGCTCTTTGGTACTCTGCTTGCCATCGAAAACTTATGGTTCTTGTACCTTCACCAAAGTGATTTTCGCTCGTCCAATGTCCTGTATTGTAATGACACATTTTAGGATGGCTACCTCGAACCTAGACTCTTCTTGTACCTTCATCAACTCCGCTATTTGATGCTTCAATTGTTGGATTCGCATCTTTAACATTTCGGATCGAGTGTTGTAAGAAGTGAATTCCTCCTGCCCTTGAGGAATTTGCCCAATAAGTGCCTCCACTCGGTTGACACGTTCCGTCAAATTGCTACCTCCCAATATATTGAAAATTGGCTTTGATACCAACTGTTACAAAAGTTTTCCTTCAAGTACAAACTTATCCCATAAGATGCATCAACCCCTTTGCACCACAATCTCACTTAGTTCTGTCAAAGCAAGATTCATCCTTATCCCGTGATCGTCGACCAACCTACTTATTCTCAAATGCCTCACGACCCTCGCAATTTTTTGCTCTCATAACCTTGTAAGAAAATTACGAAAAAAAAACTAAATAATCATGGCAACAATAAGAACACAAAAAGAGAGACAACTTAAAAGCCAACCTTTATTACTTCCCTCAAAGTATATAAAGGAATCATCTCTCATTCTCTAAGTGTCTCCCACACTTGCCATCCCTTCTTGTTGTTGAGAAGAGAAATACTCAAATGAGCTATTTATAAGCACCTCTAGATGACTAAGTTAGAATCCTAATAGAACTCTACTAGCTAAGATCACAATCTTATCATATCTTATCCTTATCAGATTACATCATACTAACTAATAGATGACATCCCCATCCAATTAGGACTCTATCTAATATGATTAAGCTACTTCACAATAGCAAGATAAAAGATTACACTTTGTACAAATGATCTATCCATATCTACGAAGATCCCCTCTATCTTCAGATGATCCTTCCACACGATAATTATCTCTTAAAGTTGATCTTCATCCATTATAATCTTATCCGCCACATCATCCAAGATCTTCTCATCTCTATATGTTGATGATAAGTCATCCAAGCTAACAGCACACTGGTCCATCCAATGCTTACCCATGTCAACTCCATTAGCCATGGTCTGTCCACTTGAGCACACACTAAGTCCTTAGTCCTTCAAGAATCCAGACTTAGTTAAGTCAGCTCGTACAAGATTCGAAACTCTCCCAAAACTTGCACCATGCTTGATCTACTTGCTAAGCCACTTTGGAACTCTTGCATATTTCCGTCATGCGTGTGATCCAGTTAACCTTCTACTCGATGTCTATCTCAAGTCCTCTTTTGGTCCCACAGCCGAATCTTGCATCTTGTTCAAGATTTCCACCAATGTGCACCAATACATGCCAACGCTTAACATTGTCCCTTTTCTTCCATGCTTCCTTTCAAGTCTTTGCCTTATTTTGTTGTTCCGCACATCGAACACTAGTTAAGGTTTGCCAATATCCACACGATTTCGCTATCTCAAACTTAGGGATCTAATACTAAGCCACATGATTATCTCCCAAAAGGGTTTTGAAGCTTAGTTGTCGTTTTGTTTTTGGTGCCTTAAAAAATTTCTAAACCTTCTCCTGTTTTTCCTTGAAAAAATCCCAATAAAAAGTTCTTACATAAGAAAGCATACACAAATGATGCGTGACAATTTGATAACTTTTTTTATTAGTTGAACTCGCAATTTAATATTAGATAAATCAAATTTTATTAGGTAATATTGACTGCTAAACTTGTTAACCCAAAAGGAAAGAATTATCAGAGAACATGTCAACATAAAGCGATCAAATATGATTGATGTTACCAATTAATTAGATTAATAACGTTTATACACAAAAGTTAAGATAATTTGTTTTCTTTTTCTTCATTTTTGATATTGACTAAACATCTTTAAAATAACCAACTTATTTACTCCCATAAATTAAGTCACAAAATTATATTTAAACAATTAACATTATATCTTAAATCTAATTCCACCTATTGAGTGTATGGCAAACTTTTATCTAATAATGAAACCCAAATTGTTAAACTTCAATATTGTTGATAATGTATCTATAAAAAATATTCTTTTTGTTTGATGTTTTGATGTAATTATTGTTTGTTATATGATAAAATTGTAATATTTTAAATACTCTCTATTGTTCTTAATTTTATATTTATATGATGATTAATTGGTATTTTTCATATTAATTTTAGTTATTATTTATATGTTAAATATTTGAAAATTAATGTTAACAAAAATAAATTGTTATTTTAAATTTTTATTATTATGATATTTAGAGACATGGTTCATGTAAAATTATAAAGTATCCAATACAATATGTTAATGGACTATTTTGTAATTTTTTAAAAATTCAGGAACTATTTCATAAACTTAAAATTATCCGAAACGGTACCTGGTATTGATTAATACTGATACATTACCGTATCAAAACCAATCCGGTATAAAGACCGATACGATATTTACAACATTGATAGAATCAAGTTGCATTTAGATTGTGATTTAAATGTATAAATATTAAACGGGCAAAATTCTAAATTGACAACTATTTTTTAAGCATTATAAATAAAATTTTTTAATTATTTTCTTATTTAATAATGATAATCACTGAGAAGGTCGGATAGATGATTACATAATATAATTAATAGGTCTTGGGTTTAAGTTGGATTCTTATGTAATGCCAATACAAGTTTCACATATCTAAGGAACGTAGTTGGAAAGATTAGCAAGAAAACCAAATACAGGAATAGGCAAAACCAGTAGATGAAAGGACAATCTCCCCGGTCGATGTTATTATCAGCATCATAATACGAATCTGATTCGGAGAATATGGTTTTAATTAATTCTGTTTGATTAGGGAAAACAGATCAACGTTAACATCAGCTGATTCGAAGCTGAATTTAGGATTCGTAATTCACAACTGCTTTTTCTTATGCATTTTCCTATACCCGTTGATGTGAATGGGACTTGTTATTCGTTGCATTGGGTACATGTTCTGTTCTACTGGATGTGACTACGGCGTTGATCGGAAAGGACAGGTTGAATATAGCAGCAGTTCACTTGCTTCATTGCCTGCCATCTCTTCTTTTTTTTTTACAAATCTTATTATTGTATATTAATAATTTTAGTTTTGTTTGTTTTTCAAGTTAAGTTCTTTGAAAACTCACTCGATTGAAAAGTGAAAAATACAGATTTCTTATTGTTCTAAATTATTAATAATATTTTAGAATATTGGAATTGTTTAAAAAATTATTAAGCAAATGTGGAATTATTTTAACAAAATTTTAATATATTTTTAAATTTATAATATCACAAAATATTTTGTAATAACTTAAAATAATAATTTTAAAAATGAATAAAATTATAAAATACGTTTTTATTTTTTTATCGAAAATATAATATTTTACCTCGTGAAAGCTACAGCAGACAATTACCATCGCCAGAGTAGAAACTTTCATGAATTAAGGTGATGTGTACCTGCAAGTTATAATAGGCTTCTCTTACATAAATCATATTCATAGGCTTTTCCTCTGACTTTGTCCTTATGAGAGGTCGTTGCCAAGGCATCTAAGAATGGAATAATCTGATTTCATTGCCGTACGCATGATTCCTGAAGTTACAAAGTGGAAACTTGTTTCCTCTGCAACTTTTGCCCAAATGTCAGCAGTTCAACTCCCAGTATTCTATTGCCATGTTTAGTTTCTGAAATGACCTCAGCATACGTTGGATTTTCATACTTTGAAACCCTTTTCTCTGCTAAGAAAATGGTTAACAAAGTCGGAAAGTTTGGTGGAGGAAAAGCTTTAAGCCTTCGTACGGAGTCGTTTCCATTCAGGGAAGAGCTCCCAAGCAAAATTCGCTCCCATATTGACTTTCATTGTTGGAGAGACAGGAAAGTTTCTTGTTCTATAATGTAGCAGGACTTTTCTGCAGTTTCTGCGACTCTTGATTCATCAACTTTAATCGGAAAAAAAAAACTTTCATCGGAAAAAAGCAATTAAGAGGGATGATATGCAAGATTTTTGTACACAATCGGTACACTTTTCCAAGAATCACTCAGAGAATCAGGATTAACGCTGGTTTTTCACCAAAAAAATCCTAACTTTCAAGAGTCAGCAGTATTGCTTTTCCAGTTTCCTGCAGATTTTTAGTAAGCATTTGATTTCACGATGGTAAGAAATTCCTTTTAGAGTACTTGTAAATAACTGGTCTAGATGACTTTGCACCAGGAATGTATCTAAACCAAGTCCTGTTTGCTTTGGCATCAAAGGCATTTAGAAAGTTACACCACCATAAAGCCCTCTCTACCTTGTCGCCTGAAGGTCATCAGGGTCGTTTTCCATTACTTATTTTATTACCTGGAAGTTGGCTTTTCTTCCCGACTTTGATACATATTTATTTTGCAGTTTGTTGTGCTTGCTTTCTTCAAGTATTTAATTACTCCTCAACTAATCCTTGAATCAGCAAATTAGTCAAGAAACCACAGGCATATTCTTCTAAGGTTCCCAGTTCATAACGTTGCTGTTGTCATCGTGGGCTCCCCTCCTTTTTCATATCGTGAGCTTTCTTTAGTTTCTTACTACCCAACAACCAAACCCCAATCTGCAACTACTCTCTAAACCTGCTCCCATTTCTTTTCCTCTTTCAAGCATTCCATTGCCAGTTTCTATAATAAACAGTACTGATACATTTCCGTACCAAAGTTGTTGGTATCCAGTTTCTGCTTTGATCCTGTCTTCGAAAATTACTCCTATAATATTGCTTCTTTCCTAAATATTTCCCGTGCAGAATTGGATTACAATACCATACTGAGAGTACTGCCCATATCATACCTGTGTATTATCTTCTAACTTTTTCTGTATCATCAGATATAGAAGTGTTGGTTTAAGACAGTGAAGAAACCATTTCCATATATACAAGACTATTGAAGAATATAGGTACAATGGGAAGGAATACTGAAGAAAAGATTGTTTCACATGCAGGATCTCAGGTGATATATATATAAACTATACCATTTGTCTTCCATATATCAAAATTCTGATGAAAATGCTTATAACAAACAGGGAAAAATGGAAGGTCAACGAAAGAAGTCCCTTTTTGCATCTATTTCCAAGCCCCCTGCAGAAAGTTGTAGACCGAGCAGTATGGTTGTAAAGGCAAGTTGATCTCTGAACCACATCTCCAGTAATTTTCTTTTTTCTAGGCTTCTAAACTGTGAGAAGCTAACTGGAATTTTGGTTGCTGGCATACGAATTTGTTTAAAACAGAAAGCACATACTGTAATCCCTGCACATATTGTAGCAGAAGCTATATCAACATTCAGAGGTCTTGATCTGAGGTGGTCAGGTCCTATAACACCAACAGAGATGAGATATGTTGAACAGTATGTCTTGGCAAAGTACCCCCAATATGCTGGTCTTATTGGAGAAAAGATAGATCTATCTACTCTTTGTATCAATGAAGAGAGCTCAGAAACTGCAGGTGATGACAGGCGAAAATCGCCTAGGAGTGGCCTTAGAGAGGCCTCCACACCCACTTTTGGTAGCAATCTACCTGATTTGGATAGAACTCACTTAGAGCCATCAAGATTGCTTGATATTCTCACAGAGAAATCCTCATTTCCAGGTAGTTTCATCTCAATACCAGAAATCCAAGCTCGAAACAAAGTTTTGAAGCATTGTGGATTGCCTGATGATGAGTATCTTGTTCTGTTCACACCAACCTACAAAGATGCAATGATGTTGGTAGGGGAGAGCTACCCTTTCTTCAGAGGAAATTTTTACATGAGTATTATTGGCGAAGAATCAGATTACATTCGAGAGTTTGCAACTTACAAGGAATCAAAAGTGATAGTGGCACCAGAGACATGGTTGGATCTGAGGATAAAGGGATCCCAGCTTAGCCAGTATTTTAGGAGGAAATGTAAGCACAACCAAAAGGGGCTATTCTCTTATCCAGCTGATGTTGAAGGGACTCGTTATTCAATGCATTGGGTGTCAGAAGCTCATAGGAATTCATGGCATGTTTTACTAGATTCGACCGGGCTAGTTGCCGGAAAGGACAGGTTGAACCTAACACTTCACCGTCCTGACTTTGTTTTGTGCAGTCCTGACAATACAGAGGCCAATCCTTCTAACATCACTTGCCTTCTTGTTAGGAAGAAATCCTTTGACTCTACAATAACTGTTGCTTAGGCTAATAAGGAAGAAGAGGTATAGATATGTGAATATGTCCAGAATCTTCAGGTTGCTAAACAATATCAGTAAGTGACACTGAACTTGAAGTTTTAAACACTAATTTGGGATCACTTACCTTTACAACTGATATCTTTCCATGGAATTCTTTTTTACCTTCAGATGGGACTCGGATCTGTTTACCATTATCACTGTGTTTATTGTGGTGAATTTCCTGCCTGATCCCTGCAAATTGGGACCCTATTCTTTCCCAGGTTTCTGAACAAGGATAAGCAAAAAATATATAGGGCAATTTTAATACTGGGCAGGAATTGGATGTCCTTTCAACTGAGTCTCTACAAATGAGAATGTTGGACTTCATAAAAGCGAATTTCTGCTTGAGTGGTTGCTTACCGAAATAAGCATTCCAAGAAATGGAATTCCGGGCTTATTTCTACTGTTTGAGCTTCAGCAGCATTAAATTTCATCATAAACTGAACAGGGTATATCACGCAATCAGCTGAGACTAGCCTAAAATTGTGCACTCAAGCTGAGACTGCTAGGCTACGATTAGACAATAGACACAGGAAGGACAAAGAAATGATGCGAACTGTCTAGCCTCTCAATCTCTTTTTTCGGAAAGTGGGACTTGTTCTGCTCTCCCTCTCTCTTTCTGTGTTGCAAGGAAATTTCAAGACTTCTTCAGTACATTTCTTTTCCTTTTGCAATCTAAATCATCAGGATTCAGAACTTCTTTGTAAGCCCCGAGTAACATATTGCAACTTGGATGAAGTAATCTTGGTTCCCACTTCTTACCATTTCGTTTTAAATATTGCAATATAAACCATGCAGTTTTGATTTAGGATAATGCAGTATATTCATTTTCCCCCCAGTTTCGTGCGAGATGTATAAGATTTGACTAGAACACAGGACTATGATGGCAATACCAAAACCACTGAAATATATTGATAGCAGAATATAGTTGATCCGCAAAAAGCATAAGAAAGGGTAACTAATTAAGAGAAAATCCTGCCATACCTTAGTGCGAGGCGTGGATTCCTACATTACATACCCAAAAAAAAAACCTGCTCTGAAGAAGGATCAGTACTTCGTTCTACCATCACCTTCAACTATGACATCTTTAAATGCCCCGCCACTTGGGATCATTGGCAGTACATGCTCTTGATGAGGCACAATTACATCCAATAAGTATGGTCCTGGAGTGTCTAACATTTTCTGAATAGCTGCTCTCACATCTTTCTTCTTTGTGACACGGGCAGCAGGTATTCTGCAAGCCTCTGCAAACTTTAACATATTAGGAAAGACTTCAGACTCTCTCGAAGGGTCACCCAGGTATGTGTGAGCACGGTTAGCCTTATAGAACCTGTCCTCCCACTGGACCACCATACCCAAATGTTGATTGTTTAGAAGCAATATTTTAACGGGGAGATTCTCCACTCTAATTGTTGCCAACTCCTGGACATTCATGATGAAACTTCCATCACCATCAATATCCACAACAACTGCATCTGGATTTGCAACAGCAGCTCCAACAGCAGCAGGTAAGCCAAAACCCATGGCTCCAAGTCCTCCTGATGTCAGCCACTGTCGTGGCCTCTTATACTTGTAAAATTGAGCGGCCCACATCTGATGCTGCCCAACCCCAGTGCTTATGATTGCATTACCATCTGTTAACTCATCAAGAACCTGAATGGCATATTGGGGACTGATTTCTTCCCCAAAGCTCTTGTAACTCAAGGGGAACTTTGCCTTCTGCTCATCCAACTCTTCTCTCCAAGCACTAAAATCCAACTTTTGCCAATATTCTTTATTTCCCAAAATCTTATTCATCCCTGACAGTGCCAACTTCACATCCGCACATACGGATACATGAGGCTGCTTATTTTTCCCAATTTCAGCTGAATCAATATCAATATGAACAATCTTGGCCCTACTAGCGAAAGCCTCAAGCTTCCCCGTCACACGGTCGTCAAACCTGACCCCCAAAGCAAGCAACAAATCACTGTTATCCACAGCATAATTCGCATACACAGTACCATGCATTCCAAGCATTTGCAAAGACAATTCACCTCCAACTGGATAAGCTCCAAGTCCCATCAGAGTAATTGCCACCGGAATCCCAGTCAACTCAACAAACCTCCTCAACTCCTCACTCGAGTTCAAGCACCCACCTCCAACATACAACACAGGTTTCTCACTATCAGAAATCAACCTAACAATCTGCTCGAGAAGACCCACGTCCGGACTTTTAGGCAACCTAGATGCATAACCAGCTAATCTAATCTCGGTATTCCAATTAGGAACAGCCAATTGCTGTTGTATATCCTTGGGAACATCTATCAGCACCGGTCCAGGCCGTCCCGAGGTAGCCAAAAAGAAGGCTTCACTAACAATCCTAGGGATGTCATCAACATTAAGCACCAGAAAGTTGTGTTTCGTTATAGACCTTGTTACCTCGACAATAGGGGTCTCCTGAAAAGCGTCGGTACCAATCATGCGCCGAGGAACTTGTCCAGTAATAGCAACAATGGGCACGCTATCAAGGAGCGCATCAGCAAGGCCACTCACGAGATTGGTCGCTCCGGGGCCTGAAGTCGCAATACAAACGCCTGCATTGCCAGAGGCGCGCGCGTAGCCCTCTGCGGCAAAGATGCCACCTTGTTCGTGGCGGGGAAGAACGTTCCGAATAACGTTGGAGCGCGTCAGAGCCTGGTGGATCTCCATTGAAGCACCACCAGGGTACGCGAACACGTTGGTCACGCCTTGTCTCTCGAGGGCTTCCACAAGAATGTCGGCTCCTTTTCTGGGCTCGTCGGGGCCGAACCTCTGAGGCGGAATTTGGGTGGTGGTAGGCACGGCGGTCTGCGCGGCTGCCGGAATGGAGCCTTTTGATGGCAGAGAATTGGAAATGTGTAGAGAGCGAGAAGGAGTGTGTTTTTCATGCGTAAACGAGAAGGTGGAGAGGGGAGTGAGCAGTGGGGATCTGGCGGTGGTGTAGGTGGTGCTTTTTGCATTGGTTATGGTTGTGGCTGTGGAGACGGCGGCCGCCATTGTTAAGAAGGCCCGAGCAGATAGAGAAGGACCAGAACTAAAGTCTGTGACTGTGGTGAACAGAGAGAGAGAGATATATATAAACATAGGGGCAGAGCCACTACTCATTAGACGTGAGCTCAAATAATAATGTCACGTTTACTAAATTATTCACATCAAAATATGACAAAGAGTTACAGGTAACATTAAAACGACTACATATATCTCTTTCTTAAAACGACTCTTTATATATATATTTCTTTTTTAAAACGACGTCATTTTACGATAGAAGTAAGATTGACAAATTGAAACAGAAGATCTTATTGTACTGCACATAAACCTACAAAATCCCCATTCAAACCGCGTATACATATACTCTGCTTACTTTGGGGTAACAAGTCACGTACTGTGATTCCCTAAGTACAACCTGTCACATCAATCACGCTACGTGCAAGAACTTGTGAAATTGAGATGCAAGAGCACGATAGCCTCGGACTAACCAATTAAGGAAATGTTATTTTAATTATTTATATTATAATAAAATTATTTTCACATATAATTTAAATTTCATTTTATTTCACAATATTTTTAATTTTAGAATATCCTTGTACTATATGGATCCAGAATTAAAAAGGAATAGCCATAAATGGTAGTTTACTTATGTTTTTATTTTTAAATTTAGTAAAAAATTTGTTTGTTTTATTTTTTAATTTTTTATGAAAACCATAAAAATTAGTTTTTTTTTCTGTTTGTTTTTTCATAATTTGATTTACTATTAAATGAATATCTTATTTAATATTAATTATTAATAAAATTATGAATAATTTAACTTAATATTATATTTAGTTAATTAAAATTATGAATATTTAATTTCATTTAATATAATTTTTTAATTAAATTAAATAATATTGATATAATAATTTTTAATAAGTATGGTTAAATTTAAAAGATCTTAAAATATATAAATTTCAAATAAAACTTTTATTTAATAATCACAATATATTAAAATAAATATTAATTTATAAATAATTATTTATTTTAATAAAAACAAAATAATTTTATTTATAATTTATTAATAAATATTATGTAAGATATTAAAATAAATTTAATTAATTAAAATAATCATCTTTTAAGTTTTATCTAACAAGTGATTATAATCAATAAAAAATATAAATGTATTGATACTAACAATCAAATAGATTATTGTTTTTATTTGAAAGAAAAATAAAAAATAAAAACAGAAAACTAAAACTAAAACTAAATAAAAACTAAAAATCACAACAGAAAGACAAAAACAAATTTAATATTTAAATCCATTTTCAACTATTAAAATGTCTTGAAAAGATTCTTCTTTAAAATATTTGCTTTGAAATGTATTTTTCAATAATAGGTTTGTAATTTGTTGAAAAATTTTCCAATTATTAATGGCTTTGTAAAATATCTTATTAAATAAGTTTTGGCTCAAGCAAAACTATTTTTATGGCCAAATTTTCAATAAGTATTTTTAATAAAGGCTTATATTAGAGAATTCTCACCCTCTTTTAGAGAATTCTTGAAAGTTTTGATTACCTAATATCATCCAATTTGTATTTTATTTAATATTTTTTGATCTAACTCTATACTTTGGAGTCTTGTATTAAAGTTTTCATTATCCAATATCATGAATGGCTTGCATAAGACTTCTTTAGTAACTCTAGTGTTGACATTTGCTTATGAGTTTGTTTTTAGCATTGGTAATCAAATATTGAATTATCATCATAGTCGACTTTATCCTAAATATGTAGAAGCTCATATGTGTGCCTAAAATTGGTTGGGTATCGAAAATGTTTAAAATAAACTCTATACTTTACAATATGCTAGTTTTTTAATTTTATAATTTTTATAATCATCTATCGTATTATTTTATATTTTGCTTTTTATAATATCACTGGTATAGAGAATGTGACTACAAGGGTGACCAATATTCATTCAACTAAAATTTTTTAATAAATATATGACAATGAAGATATATCTATTTGTTAATTATCATGCACTTATTTAACAAAATTAGTGCATAATTGTGTATGATATAATAATGATTTTTTCATGTATATAAAGTGGTGTAAAATATTGGCAATCTTGAGTGTAACAATTAGCTAATCCATTTTCTTCCATTGTTGATTTGTTTTATTTAATCTTTACTTATCGATTTACCTTTTTCGCTTGTAATTGATTTGGGTTGTCACTAAATCTTGACAATGAAGATGTACATAGTTGAACTTTCGTATACTTTCGTAGTTTTTATAGATCAACAAAGAAAATTTCATTCCATCTCCTTTAACACGTTCAGATTAATAACCTCAACTTTTACTCCAAATACCTAAATTATTACTTGTATGACAAGTTATGTTTATTTTCGATATTACGAATATCGTACTAGTACTGATAATGAATTGAATTTTAGTATGATACTGTACCGATACTGGTTAATACCGGATATTATTTTGGATAACTTTTTAAATTTATAAAATAGTCATTAAATTTTTTAAAATTTACAAAATAGTCCATTATTATATTGTACTGTATATTTTATAATTTTACATTAACCTTGTCTCCAAAAATCATGATAATTGAAAAGAAGTCGTAGGGAAGATAGAAGAAGGAAGAAATTACGTTTTCTTATTTCTTACTATGCAATGTTTTCCAAGACCATTATTTATATGCCTCCTACCTTCTTCCTATTGGTTGCTCTTCCTAGAATCAAAGGAAATAATAACTAACATATCTGTAATAGATGTACAAAAACTGAAAAAACTATCTAGTACTATTTACAATATTACATGTGCTAGGAAATGAAGTGAAACGACCAAAGGTTGTCGTATTTGTTGAAATGTAAGATGTCAACATGAGGCCTATGATGTGGCCCATTTTCTTCAATACTCCTTGTCCAACGTACCTAAGTCAAACGTATGTTGTCTACTGTATCCAATCCATTAGAGTCTACCGTATCTAAACCATTAGCGTGTTTT
>JAOQMS010000006.1:36270617-36281148 GCA_027563885.1 Erythroxylum longipes
GGAAGGAGAGCTGCGCTTTGGTTGCTCGTCGTTTGGCTTCAGACAACACAGCGTTTTGGAGTCAAGGGAGGGTATTTCGAACTTTTCATTTTTCTGTTCTGTTCTTGTCCTTAGGAAAAAAATTTTCTGTACCACTGTCTTGGATGGAACAAAATTTTTTGTCTTTGTCCTCTGAACACGGAACAAAAATGGGCGAAGACGGCAAGTAAACACCACGGAGGACAGAACTTTTATGTCCTCGTCCTCCGTCCTCGTGTCTGAGGACGCTAACCAAACGCTACGTAAATGTAAAGAGTGTGAGATTAATTTACGGTGGCCCATGGAATACATAATGGATTGATTCTAATTAAAGACTCAGTATGATGGTTAATGGGTTTATAAGGCAAAAGAATCCAATGGGCCTAATCTTAAGCCCTTTCTCTCTCCCTTTAAATGTTGCAGAAATAGCTTCAAGTTTATGATATTAAAAACTGAAATATTATAACAGTTTCTAACCATTGGAAACACTAGCATTGAAAGGAAGGAAGAGAGGGAACAAATTCTCATCAAGAACATTGCTAAAATATGGAGCCAGGTTTGTCTTTATGGTGTTCATCGATCCATAAAACTATTTCAATTGGTATCAGAGAAATCCTGAAATGGACCACTAAAAAGTTGCAAAAAAAATCCTTAGATATTTACAAAGCACCAAGGACTATCTGCTCACATATAGAAAATCAACCAATCTCGAAGTAATAGGTTACTCGGATTTAAACTATGCCGGTTGTGTAGACTTACAGAAATCTACATTCGATTATATGTTCTTATAGCTGGAGGAGCCATTTCGTAGAAAAGTAGAAAGCAGTATGTCATTGCAACTTTGGAGGCTGAATTTGTAGCGTGCTTTGAGGCCACGGTTCATGGATTGTAATTGCGGAACTTTATTTTAGGTCTTGGTCTTATCGACAGTATTGCTAAACTGTTAAGAATTTATTGTGATAACTTCGCAGCTGTTTTCTTCTTTAAGAATGACAAATATTGAAAGGGTGCAAAACACATGGATTTAAAGTACCTGTCTGTGAAAGAAGAAGTGCAAAAACATAAAGTGTTAATTGAGCATATTGGTATAGATTTAATGATAACGGATTCGTTAACTAAAGGCTTACTGCCCAAAACATTTGTTGGCTATGTTGAACGGATGAGCATTATGAAGAAGTCCTTGTTAGCATAGAGTTTTGACATATATGTAACATATAATTGTCTTGCTCGAATTGTCATGCCACTTCTGAATTTGATTATAGTCACATTTGTTTTTGCTCACTTACTTGTTATCCATATTATGTTGTATACAATAATTGTTTCTGTGAGATAACAATTACATAATTACACAATTAAGGTTGTATAAGTTGAGTTGATTATATAATACATAAAATGAATCATGTTGTATAACTTGTGACCGTCGTGATCTCATCATCTTAATTCAATTAAGGATGACTTGATCGATTCAATGTATTGTGTGCACTTAAAGTTTTATTGTTGAATTACCAAGTCATCACATGGGCCTAGAAATGGCAATTTCGGCCGGCCCGGCCCAGCCTGACTTAGCCCGTTTTTGGCCCAGGTTGGACAGGCCACAGGCCAACCATGGTCTGCTTAATTAAAAATATAAACGGGCCTGGCTGGTCCAGCCTACAGGGCCACAGGCCGACCATGGGCTGACCCATCCCAGCCTGCGGCCCCCTATGACCGAGGCCAGGCCAGGCGGGCAGGGCCGAGGGCGACCCGGATCTAATCTGACCCATTGACATCCCTACATGGGGCAAGTAAGAGATTGTTAAATTAATTTAAGGTGATCCATGCAATATATAATGTATTGATTCTAATTAAGGACCCAGTATGATGGTTAATGGGTTTACAGGGCAAAAGAATCAAATGGGCTTAATCTTAAGCCCTTTCCCTCTCCCTTTAAATGTTGCATAACTAGTTTCAAGTTTACGACATAAACAATTGAAATATTATAGCAGTTTCTAACCATAGGAAACACTAGCATTGAACGGAAGGAAGAGAGGGAATAAATTCTCATCAAGAACATTGCTAAAATATGGAGCCAGGTTTGTTTTTATGTTTTCTATCGATCCATAAAAGTATTTCAAAGAGTTGTTAAAGCAAGCATTTTGTGGACTGCAATTTAAGAACCAGACGATGAAGGTGAAAAGAAGGTCTCACGAGTGGGGTGGCATTGATTCCAAATGGAGTGAACTTCCGTTTGACATGGTTCTTTCTTGTAAGTAAGGCTACTTTTGGTTAGACGTAATATTTTTAATAAAATGAAATAGAATAGAATGATTTATAATAAAATGAAATGTAAACGGATGTAATATTATTAAATTATTGTTTGAGAAGGATAGAAAGATTTATAATGTAATATAGTAAAATATTGTTTGAAAGAAGAATTCATAATATAATATAATGAGATGTTATTTATCATTTTATATTCCATCATAAACTCCCAAATTAGAGGTAAATTATTTTTACTGTTTAGGATAAAATATGATGTAATGTGAAACCCTCCCCTTTTATCCTATTCATTCCATCCTATTATATTATAAACTTTCCTCTCAAATGATGAGATAATCTTACATTCTATTCTATTCCATTAATAACTATCAATCCAAACATACCCTAAATGATTAGTAGAATAAATATTATGCTTTTTGACACTGACAAGCACACAGGAAAAAGCAACCAATTCAAATTACAATTCGAAGAAGTTATAAGTTGAATAAACTAGACTATATAAAATTTTCTGTGCCCATAAAGATATTTCAACCCTGTACTATTCAATTTTATCTATAAATTTATGTAAATTTCACATAAATATGTAAATGAGATTTAATAAAACATAGTAGGTACTGATTTGTGGGAACAAAAGATTTGTCCCTAGCTAGATTTAATAAAATATAGTAGGTACTGATTTGTGGGAACAAAAGATCTGTCCCTAGCTAGACAAGACCATTGAATTTGCAACATATCTGTTGGATGCATTTTCTCATTAGAATGAGTGACATTTTTCCCCTTAATTTCTCGATTAATTATTGGACTTTATACATATTTTTCCTGCTAAATTGTTTAGTTTACCAAAATTTGCGTTTATAGTTGTTCATATTTATTTTGTAAGAAATGCATTTGGTTTTAGTTGTAAAGACCACAACAAAAATTAAATGAGGAAAGTCCAAAGCAGAAATGCAAGGTGTGAGCTAGTTTTAAGAGGAGTGAGCACTTAAATTATCATATCTTGCTACAGTAGAGAGACCCACCAAAACAATGCATCAAGAAAGGAGCTCCAGCAGACAATACACGCACCAACAGAAAGAGAATAGCTGGAAAGAAAAAAAACAGAGCTGGAGTGCTTTGTGTGGAATCACAGCAACTCCACCAAGGATGCCCACAGACACACCATGAGGAGCTCTAGATGCACTACACAGGAGAGGAATTAAATAAAAGAAAGGCAGACAGCAAGGAGTTAAAAAAAAGAAACGTGGTCGTTGGACCAGAGAAGAGAAGAACACGCAGGAACAAAAGGGGGAGGCTCAACATAATGACGCAGCTGGCTAGAGAAAAGAGGACACAAAACCGCAAATCAGCTCCAAGAGGGGCACACCACGCACACTACAAAGAAGGCTGATCCAAGAGACCACCAAGCGAACACACAAGGGAGCTGGGCGTTACAAAAATGTTAAGAGCAGAAAAACCAAAGCTGAGAAAAGGAGAGGGGAGTGTGGTCAAAGGAAAGTAGCGTGGTGAATAGGAGGGTTGGTGGTGTAAAGAGGGAATGTGAGCTGAAGGACGTGAGTAGTAACGTGAGAGCTGGGCGTTACATGAAAAAAACAGAAGAGAAGGACGTGAGCAGAAAACGTGAGAGCTGGGTGTGTGTGTTTGAACAGAAAAAAGAAAAGAAAAGAAGAACGTGAGCTGAACAGTGAAAGGAGCAGAAAAACGAAAGAAGGAAAACAGAGGGTGCTGTTCACTCCTTACTCCTCCAATATTTATTTTCCTTATTTTAATATTTATTTCGTTGAACATGAACATGATTGAGTAGATCTCTTGCTGGGTTTCAAAGATGGGTAGTAGTTTTCGAATTTCTATATGATTTGATTCTGGATTTTATTCAATAAATTTTATCTGTGGCTATTGATTCTTGTTTTGCGTATTATTGTGCTTGTTATGTGTTAGGCCTCACATAATTTGCGTCGAAATTATCGGTTGAAGAACTGAAAGGTGAAAATCGGTAGTGGAAAATCAAAATTAGGAACTTGTAGGTTTAGATCTAGACATAGGAAAAATCTGCGAGAGGAATTACCAACTAGATAAAATTCTTAATGGGTTTTAGTTAATTTCATGAGCCACGATAGTCGGGATTGATTTTAACTAAGATACTTCTTTGACATCTCAACAGAGAATCATAAATAATTTAGATCTAGTTTCCTTAAAGGTCTAGGGATCAAGTTTATTGAATAAACCAGAAGATAATAATTAGAAGTCGATCACAAAACCAAATTTGAAACCCGTCTTTTATATATTTGATTCATTCATTTCAATCATAAATTGCGCGGTTATTCTGTTTGTTTTAAGATTAGTTTTAGCAAGTTGTTAATTAATCAATTCCTCAATTATCAACATTTAAGTGATTAGTCCAATTAATTGAGTGATCCAAGCTTAGTACTTACACAATTACTCCCTATGGGATAATATTATACTATACTACTTGGGACCCGTGAACTTGCAGAACCACATCAATATCTTCTTTAATTAGTGCCAACATAGATAAAAGAAAAATAAACTTGAAACTGAAGTTTCTCATATAAGTTAATTCATCGTGCTTGTTGATAATCTACAGAAACACAGCAAATTGTCATCATACATTTCCAAGCATACATCTTCTCTATTCCTTACAAGGCTAAAATGCCTCGTCTTCGATGTTGAAAGACAAGACAGAGAGCTGCTTTGTGTAAACTAAATGCAACAATATTCTCCATT
Source organism: Erythroxylum longipes (assembly GCA_027563885.1). Classification (NCBI taxonomy): domain Eukaryota; kingdom Viridiplantae; phylum Streptophyta; class Magnoliopsida; order Malpighiales; family Erythroxylaceae; genus Erythroxylum; species Erythroxylum longipes. Next base: position 36,275,634 of record JAOQMS010000006.1, read on the forward strand.
ACCCCTGAATAAGCTCGTGAATGAAAGTTTACAAGGATGCTTATAGTGAATATAGGATGCTCATTACAATTCATTAAAGAGAAAAATTTAATTATAGTATCTTTTTACTTTTGTTACTTGTTAAAAATTAATGATTGCTTTATTTTGTTTATAAAATTACTTTTACTGTCGTATACTTGCCTGATAGGACCAATTTAATAATAATTTTTCAAAATTGCAAAGATTTATATTTCAATTTTTGAGTTATCACGTGACTGTAATAGGATATGATAAGAATTAAAGCATATTTAAATTCATTTATTCTAAAAATATGAATAAATTGGTAGACAAAAAATAAATTATTTGGTTTTTGTTCTATACAATTTGAAGCTTCGTGAAAATGTATACTATTATTATTATTAATTTGAATATAATTTCTTTTAATTTCTTAATATTTTAATTTTATTTGTTTGCTAGAACTCTTAATAGAACAAGTAGTTCTATAGATTTTGTTTGCTTTGACCATATCGATCTTTCGGTGGATTGGCTTTATGAGAAACCAAGTTTGATAAATGAAAGTGACTTAAAAGATAATCTTGAATGAAAAAGTATTAACATGTCATTTGGTGCAATGAATTTGCAAATTTGAGTGATAAAGATTTTGCATCAAATAAAAATTGAAGTCAATGTAATTTGATTGAATAAAGTCCCTAGTTTTTCATTTTCCCCCTTTTCTTTTAATTTCATTGGCATATGATACATATGCTAAATTCAATATATGATATATAAATATAAAACTTTTAATTATAAATATTTTTGTTTCAAGTTTTGCATATACTTGAGTGTGTTTCTCGATACAAACTCTTATTATAATACTTATAAAGTCATGAAATTTTATTATTCTTACTATATGATCTTTTGATGTACTTATTCTATTTGATATGATGTAAATTATAACATTTTAAATACTTTGCATTATTTTAGTTTTATATTTGTAAGATAATTAAACGATTTTTTGTATTAATTGTGGTTATTGTTTATATGTGAAAGATGGTTATTATTTTAAATTTATATTCTTATAATTTTTAGAGATATAATTGATGCAAAATTAAAAATTATGTAGTACAATATATTGAAAGATTATTTTGTAATTTTAAAAATTAAAGGATTATTTTTTAATTTCAAAAAATTATCTGAAATAGTACTCGGTATTAATCGATACTGATATCATACCGTACTAGAAATATATTCGATACCGGTATTGGTATCAATATAGTATTCATAATATTGGGTTATGTTCTGGTTGTGAAACAAAAACTATAAATAAAACAAACATAATTATAGGTGTAACTGTGAATTGTTATTGCAATTAAAAGTGTAAAGGTAATTGACTAATTGTGATACACAGGAGAAAAAACTGGAAGATTGCATGGTTCTCTGTATTATGGACATCTTAAATAGTTCACATTTCGGAATTCAATCCTTCCAATAACATCATTCAAACATCAATGTTTCGATATTAATGAGCTCAGGATAGATGTTAAGATGGAAAATCTCTTTCCTCTGTATAAAAGATAGCAACTCCTATCATCTATAAATTTTCCGGGCATTCTACAACTTCGAAGGAAGCTGTAAAGCCACCTGTGTATGCGAAAGAAAATAAACTAAATCCAGTTTTCAGGATTCTCCAAAGATAACTTAGGTTCCTATGATGATTTCCTATACTGTGGACTAACCATCTAATCCAAACCTCACTTTCTCTACTTTCTATACCGCCTCCGTTTATACACCAAAATCACCTTATTCTTTGTAACTTCTGCTTTATCACTTCTTGCAGAAACTTCAACATGGTTTTCCTTGGAGATGTTTTCACATTTTACCAATTCTTCATCCTCCAACTTTTTGCAATCCCCATAGTGAGATTCTTCCTCAGCTTTATCAGTAGTCTTTATCGTTTCTTCCACCTCAACTTCTGTTAGTACCTGAAGTAGTTCCATAGGTGTAGATGCTGGATCAAGCTCCCAACAACCCTGTGGAGCATTGTGGCCCTCCTGACCTGTTAGCAAGTATGAGGGGACCATGTGAGAAAACCGAAACATCTCTTCTTTTGGAATTGTTCTGATTCTAGTGGGGTCAGAATGTTTGCGAAACACTGCCTTGTAACCCACAACTTTAATGAGCGGAACAACAGTTACTCCCCTTTCCTCAATGTAGTCTTGGAGCACTTCCACCATGCTATACTTGTGTATAACTTCTTCTGGGGTAAGCTCATTCCATTTGGGGGACCAATTCTTATAAAGAGCCCAAACATCTCCCTTCCTAGGATAGATTTTAATCGTCCCTCTAAAACCCTTTGTCCAATTAACTTTGTGAGAAAAAGAGTTAAGAGACTTATTGACTTCATGCCTGCCTATCCAGAAGTCCCCAATCGTCTTGTGAAAGCCTGAACTGATCCAGTTTATTGGGGCCAATTCATTGTTACTTTTGGAGTTAAGCCAACTGATCTGCACTCCGAATGGTTTCATTGACATCACCTGATGAATCAGAGCATAAAAGCGAGGCATGCCATCATCATCATCGTAAGCAGCCCAAACCTGGTTTTTTCCAAAAGACATTTCTGTACGATCATGGTCAAAATCATGAAAATCAGAATCTTGAACAGTCATTGATAATGGATTGGCCTCCTCTGTATCGACAGTATCATTATGATTGGCAGAGGAAGACATATTGATGTTAGCACTGATCTCGACATCTACAAACTCATGTTTCCTGTTTGCATCAGCTTTCATGCCATCTGAAGGACCCTTCTGCTTTAGTATCTCCTTCTTCATCTCTTTCTGAGAGCGACATGGTATGGAAGCCATCTCTGAAGTCTTCAATAGGGCAGCCAAACTGTTCCATTCCTTAAGCTTTGAGTGAATATCCTTCTTTGATCTCGATATCAAAATGTATCGGACTTCTACTTGTGACAACTCTCTGGTGCTAATGCCTCTTTGTCCGACGGAACCACCTTTTTGAAAACCCAATGTACTGAAACCACTCTTTTTTCCTGTTTGATTTGTCTTCTCTTTTGCATGTTTGTCTGTTTTTGGCTCCTCAACATGCCTCTTCTTCTTCTTCACCCCCTCACTGTTAAGCACAGAACTTGAGCCAGGATTTAAGAAACAAGGAGCTGAACTCGTGGCCTTTTTTTTATGAGGCTGAGATTTTAGTTGAAAGGCTTCCCCTCGAAGGGAAGTAGTTGATGCTTCTTCATATTTTCTTTTAAATTTGTCATGTAGGGTAGCGGAAAAAACTGCTGATGGTATGTTTTGAGAACTGACAGTATCAGAAAATGTGCCAGGCTGAGCTGTAGCTCCCATGTTTGTTACAGGCACTGGTTTCTTTTTTTTATCATCTGAGCTCTCAACCATTGAATTTGGATTAGAGTATTGTGGCTGCATGAAAGAAGCCCCCGAAGCAGATTGGTTGCTGCCATGAATAGTTGGAGGTGGAACCTCAACAGCAAGGAAAGGATGCTGACACTTGTCGCAGCGGAGGTTGTGGTTCATATACATCCTAAGATACTCAAACTGTAACTTGCAAGCATCACAGGTTGTCCAAAAGGTATTGGATTTGGAAAAAGGAGGAGAAGGAACAGGCTTTGGATGTATAGCACCAATTGGGCTGCATGTATATGAAGTGTTATTGTTGAAGATCTCAGGGAAACTATTTTGATTATCTGTAGCAGATGATCTCCAATCTGGGAACCTTTGACACATATCCTTCATTTTCTGCTTCTGGTCATAGGCAATTCTTTTTGTTTTATCCGCCAACAAACTCCATGCATCAGATAAAACCTTAAAAGCCTCGTCAGCACCTACTGATTTATTTTTATCAGGATGAAGGAGAGACAATTTCCTGTATTGTTGTTTGATTGTGCTATCATCAGCCAAGGGGTCAACACCAAGTACTTTGTAACAATCTACATCCCCAGTTGTTGTTTTCTCAGCAGAGATAAACACATCAAGAGTTGCAAGAAATTGAATGATACCATCAAGATCAGGGTCCAAGTTTTGTGCCTTCAAAGCAAAGCTTTTTGCACCAACAATGTCCTTATCAGAAAATTTCTTCTCAGCAATTATTTTGGCCTTTAAGGCCTCTTCTTTATTGTTTTCCATTTTCACTATGACACACTACTGGCAGCCTCTTTGCTTATTAGGAGTACTCAATCCACCAATATCAGTTCAAGGGTCTACAAATTAAAGTTTTATGATGCAATCAGCAAGAAGCTGCCTTCAGTAATGCAAGCCCTGATCAAAGAAGAAAATGAAACCAAAATAAGGAAACTATCTTCTGAAAGAAGGGTTATGAACTCTGAGCAGTTAACCATGATTAATCAAAGACAATCAAATATCGAAAGTTAAAAAATATTGAAAGTTAACTTTCAGCTTCTTATGAGTCATTTATGTTCTTTTCTCGACATGTTTTGATATGAAAGCATATTAAAGGGTCAAAATATGTACATAGGCCCAAAAGAATTCCAAGAATTTCAGGAAAAACCTATTTAACAAACAACATTCTTTGAGAATACCAAACTGCTACACCATGGACATTTACCATATTTATCTATATAAACTGTCAAGTAAGAATACGATAGGCAACTCTTACGATCCACTCATGATTACAAAATCATGAGACAACCAAACGATCAGTGCTCCATCACGACAAGAAAAACAAAGAAGAATAGAATAATAGAATAAGATAAAAGATCCATCAAGCTGTCCTAATGAAGTGTCTCCTTGAATCATTTAATTTTCAGCTGCCAAATCATAAGTAAATATATTCAGATAAGGAAACTATATCCATAAATAAGAGAAACAAGTGCCTCAACTTTGAGCCGGACACTAACGGTTGCGATTGATCGCGGATAGCGACAATAAAAATAGAAACAGTATAAATGTTTCGTATCATCTATCAATTAGAAAGTTCTCAGAAACCTATTAAATGATCAAATGAAACAACTAGACAACATTTAAGAAGGTCCGAGAATTCAGTAACGAACACCAAAAGAGAATCATAACAGATTTCCACGTGCTACATTGCAGAACAAGTATATAAAAGAGAATTATAACAGATTTCCACGTGTTACGTTGCAGAACGAATGTAATGCCATGCACGTTTATCACTCGCATAGAATTACAGAATCGTGAAACAGATAGTTGCTACAATGCAGAAAGAATGAAATATGATGCTCTTTGATCTTTCAACAGAAAGGACAAAGTAATGGAATAAATCATCCTTGAGCAAGAAGGTAATGATCTCACTGCTGAGCAGTGACAAGCATATACAAGAACAAAAACCAACTTACAAAGCAGATTCAGGTGGAACAATGTGACCAAGTGCCAAGTTCAATCAATCTGTCATTGATATCTTACCAATCTTCTTTTCTCTCTAAGTTCAATATATAAGCTCCAGTCATCATGTACTTCAAACAGAAAATCCCTAAAAACAGATAAACCCTAACTCACAATTGAATAACAGAAACAACCCCCCC
>JAOQMS010000006.1:36281160-36305945 GCA_027563885.1 Erythroxylum longipes
ATCAGAAACCCAAAAAAAAGGAAAAAATCTCTAATGGGCTTCAAAAGTGAAGAAATTTATATGTTCTTAAAATGCTAAATCCGGTTGTTTTTCTTCTTTGGGTCCATAATTCCAGTGCTTTTGTACAGTACCCCAAAGGGTTATCTCTTCATCGGTGATCAATGTACAATATGGAGCTAAATTGCCAAAAATTGACAAAACATAGCTCAATAGCAGCTTAAATATATAAGTGATAGCATAAAAATAGCCATGTCTATACAAGAAAATGAAAGTTACCCATTTAAACAGAGCTGCATTGAAGAGACGCCATTGATATATTAGTTTCAGAGATTTTTTTAATACCACGGATTCCTGGAAAAGATGGTTTTTCACTTTTCCTTTTGTGATGTTTTTCCCCTATATATTTAATGTTTGTCTCGTATTTATAATGACATTTGTAGGCCAAAAACTGACCGTTTAATTTCTATGGGAAAGAAGTTAAAAACAAAACCCTGGTTAGTATTTTACTATAGTTAACAAGTATTACGATGGTTTTTATATATGGAAAATTTTGAACAACAATATGGAAAACAAGTTAGTGTTGCCTAAAAGATTTAAATATATAAATATAAATATAGATTTTTGTTACTAAGATAAAAGGGTTGTCTGAGTGTATAAGGCTTCTTGTTTTGCGAGGATTGGAAAAAAAATCATCAATTATATGCAACTTTTTCTTTATATTTTATTACTAAGATAATTATATATTTTTGAAAGATGTAAACTTTATTTAATAGCTGTTATTATTTTATTTTATAATTTTATCACAACGAATAAATATATTATTGGTTAATATATTTGGTATTGCTATTTACCATATGCTTTTTCTACAAAGGCACAATTTGGTTATCATTTTAAGGTAAACAAAGTTAATGCTTTAGTCAATGTAATGTATGAACCCAAGACTCAATTAATTCTAATTTAATTTTTGCAAATTTAAAATCATCAAAAGTCATGTGATTCTCTCTTAATGACAAAAGAAATAATGTGGTTCTTTTAATATTCATAGATTTGCCAAAGTCCTGTTGTACATGCATTAATTATTTTCAAATAATAACAAAATTTAACTAGAGTAGAACGTGAATGCAAAATTTGAACTACTCATGATAGAACAACAATAACAACTCATTGAAAGTCTTGCTGACTGCAAAATTTGGAGAGGTCTAAAAGTACGCAACTTTACCTTTAACTAATAAAATGGTTATTTCCGAATTTTAATCCACTCAAATTAGAATGCATTTGGCTTACCACTGCACCAACCTATGGTGAAATGTTATTTTGCACCTTTTTGGTCATACAGGAGTAGCATAATATGGCTGCCTTATTGCTTCCATGGCTTTTATGTTAATACCATAAACATTGGATTTCTCAGGATTTGTTTTTCCAAGATGAGTGCAATTCTAAGTTAGATGCATCAAGAGGACTGATAAGATTACATCCCAGAAATAGATTTTACAGCTTTAACACCAAAGTGGGTAGTTGAAGAAAAGAAAGGAACCACTTAGAGTTGCCTAACAGGGTAAGAATAGGATGTCTGCATTTAAGATAAACCAGAAATTCCATCAGGCAACTACCTAACCTTGTTCTTTTAACCTTGTCATTTATTCTTGGGTTCATTTGTGAAATTCCAGGTCATCAACATGTGGCACTGATATGTTAGGTAACAGCAGCATGTTCACAAGAATGATTATATCAGAGAAGATTTAGTGCAGTTTTCTTTGAGTAATGAAGAGATCATATGAAGTTTGAATTGGATAGTAATCATATGAAGTTTGAATAGGATAATAAGGCAGTAGTAGTCAATGTTACTATAGAAACCAACACCTGAAATTCTAAGTAAATTCCCAATGTTCTTCATTCAAGCTTTAATTTGATAAAGGCCATAATAAATTTATCCGTTGTTGGCTAGTTACTTCTGCCTTCTGAGAGGAGCATTCTACCAGGACATTGGCTCCATAATCTCTAAGTTTCTCCATAAAAGAATCTGCAGAAACTTTAGCATCTAGAATTGTACTTTTGAAAAGTCTGCTCATTCATTAGCATCTCCTGCAGAGTTGTTGAACATAAAAACAAGCAAATAATAAAAAGATCAAATTCACTTTCTGTGCAACACAAACACTCTTGGTCCAGCAGGTGTATTGAATTGGCCTAATGAACACAGACACATCACTGGTTCATGACATGCTGATGGAAGAAATAGTTTGCTGGTCTAAGAATGTGAAACTAAGGCTCAACACGAATTAATTTTCATCTGAAAAGAACTCCAATCTATTCAGGAGTTCAAAAATCTTCACGGGAATTTAATGGAAAGACAGTTCTTGATTACTATTTTTTATGTCATCAAGTAAAAGACCAACAAATAACAATGATTGTTTGACTCTACATCAGGATTCTAGTCCATGCTGTTAGTGGGTGAGCGTTGTACATGGAACCATATCAGTAGCTTGTACTTGCAATTCAAACAATGTTCCTTGCATAAAGCTGACCGTATATTCTCCCTCGTTAGATATAAAACCATCAAACTCAAGATCATTGCAAAAATGCAAGGACCTAACATGATTTCACAAGTGAGAAATAGCATATGGAACCCACACAAGTACGTGATTTTTCCTCTTGAAGATGCATTGCCAGTAAAAGTTCTAAATTTAGCTCCAGGAGACCAGTTTTCTTTTTTGCATAATAGTCAGAAGTGCCACTTGCGATGACACCAGAGAATATAAGAGAACCAGCGGGGCTTGCTAGTGTTCCTTAAATTGTACAAGGCACCAAAGCTCTTCAACCCAAATATCTCTGAGGCTGAGGCGGGCACAATTGAGCAATGAGCACCATAGTCAAGTCCTATCAGAATGCTGTCAACATAAGTTTCTCTAGGCCAACCCATAGAATAGTGTAGAAGTCTTATTGCCATGATAACCTGAACCACAACCATGGCTAGCGGTCTTGGGTACTCAAACTTTCTGGATAAAAGGAAAACAGAAAACTTAGGATCATTTCTATGTTTGTGGTAACTTAAGAAAAAGGAAAGGCATTGTTATTAGGATGAGGCATAAAGGTTAAAGTTCGAGCTGATGAGAGCTTCAGAGAAGTAGCCACCACCAACACGCCCATGAAAATTCCAAATACTGATCATGGTTACAAAGATGCTTGTATCACTGTAGCCTAAAGATTAGCACATCTGTCCTAGATTGTATATAACTGTAAGACCAGATCAAGAAGCCAGCACAAGAGAAAACCAAAAGCAGAAAATCCGCCTACTAATACATGCATCAGAGTAAAATTCTCTCCTCTCCGCGAGCCTTTTCTGTGCTTGACCCTTACCACTCCTTCTGCAGCTGCGTGGAACAGCTTAGCTTGCATGTGATCAATTCTTTTATGGCTTTCTGATGCTGTAAGTGATTCCACTTCTGCAGATTTTTCATCTTCAACTTCACTTAGAATGACTTCACTTCGATTCTGCTCCTGCTCAGATTTACCAACTTCTTGTTTTTCTGGCACAGCAAGAAGGCTCTCCTCTCTTCGAGGCTTTGCTTTGAGAAGAAAACCAATACAGTGGGATTAATACAGGAAGTAATACAAGAATGAACAAGATGACTGATAACAATGTGATCAAATTTTGATCCAGATTCATCAAATCCTCAAGTAGTAAGTACCCCCAATAACTGGGAAATGAGGCAAATGCAATAGGTAAACAAGAACCTTGGCTTATGAGATGGTCTAACTTTCACCTCCTACAGGTCTAACAATAAACATTAGAGCAATAACAACGATGGATGGTCCGACTGCAACCATCAAGATGAGTGATGGTTAATTAGGGGAATTGACAATCGCACAAACCTAAGTCAGAATTGCACCATTCAACCCAGCAAATCCCTTCAACATTCCGACAACAAGACCTCTTCTTTTTGGGAAGTTCTGCACTCTTGAAACTAGAGCTCCTGTGTTGAATTTGGTCTCACCATTTGTCCGCAAGAATATGGCAGCATATAGCTGCATATTAGAATTGCATTAACATCCATCGCACATATGAAAAACTTTCTATATTTCATAGTGAAGTTCTGAATAGAAATCAAAAGATATGATGACAGAATTTGGTATTAATACGCATTATTAAAAATGAAAGGGCATCTCTTGGCTCAAAACATGCATATTACTACTTTTACCGTCTGAAGTATTCACCATTGCTCCATCATCCCTTCGGGACAGCCAAAACCCAGAGCATTATAATCACCTAATCAGGCTAGTGGGAGAAGAATTCTCAGTAAATTCTCCGAATCCAACTCTGAAAGACTTGTGTCTTTTTCACTATAAATCGTGAAAATCGATAAAATGGAGAAAGAAACTCAAATTAGGGCATTGACAATATGCAAACTAGTTTTCAAACTTCCATTGAAACTCCACCAAGATCAAGTTAAATTAGGAAAGAAGAAGAAAAACCAAGACGAGGCTGAAATCACCACCAGAGTGGCGGAATGCAATTTTTGAGTGACCACAAGCCAAACCAAGCCATACCCAACAATCCCAAATTGGAAGGACCTCGTATAAGCCTCCAGCCACAAATCCAACACTATCACCCAAATCCTTGGCCACGCCAAGCAAAGCCACTTGCCTCCAACTCTTACCCATGATGCTCTTTATCCCCGGCGACATGCTCCCAAAAAAGTAACCAATCCCTGCTCAAGACATAACCCACATGGACCCAGGAACAAAGGCCATCTGTCGTTATAAAATGTCCTGAATTTCTGATGCACTCGCTGAACCATCCTTCTCGTCAAGGAGAGATCTTGAGGGTATCAACTAGAAAGGATTTATTCTGGAATTGCATTTTCTGATTGAGAGGTGAAAAGGGTCTTTTCTTTGGAATTCATTTGCTTGCTCTCTCATCAATACAATAGGCAAGTAGTCAAAACCTGACGGCGTCTCTACTTGTGTCACTGTCGCTCAAACAAACTTGAAATTCTAAGACTAACGGTCATGTTGTTAACTGTTTTTTAAATTTTCAGCGGTAAAAAAAAAAAAAACAGTAACTTACATTCGGTCCATGTTTATAAAATTATATTGAAAACTAGACTGATTGTATTTTCACTCGACTTTTATTCTTATATCTGATTCAATTACTAAATTTTATATCAATAGCATTTACAAGACAGTTAATTTCCAAAAGTTGTTGAAATTTTCTGATACGGTAGAAATGAAAATACCAAATTATTAGGTGAATTAAAATTAATGCTACGTTTTTAGAAACAACCTCTTTATTAGTTAAGAGTAAGATTGCGTATCATTGAACCTTTTTAAATCTCGCATATTAGTAAGATTTACTAAGTTGTTGTTGTTAAAAAAACTACGCAATAAGATTATAATTATTTTACTCCTGGCTTGAAAAAAAAAGATTTTTGGTATGAGCGGTTAAAAAATGAACTTAATTTGTGAGAATAGCTTTTAGTCAAAACTAAAATATAATATCTTAGTGTGGTAATTTGACTTCATATACTTGACTTCATGTTCTTAAAAGGTTACATTCTTATAGTTGTTTCGAAATTCTCATTTGACTTTTTAATATAACTTGTAAACTATATCGAGCATATATATTTGCTTCCAAACAAAACAATTATATGTATTATCCATATAAGAGATCTTTCAATTAAGAAGAATAATGTACTTGAAACGAAGAGAAGAGTCTATCTGTTTTATTTAGTTATTTAGTTAAAACAATAATTTGTGATTGGAGCGGATAGCAACAACCATTGTATCATCAGACATAGTAAACTTATTTTTTTCCCTTGGTTTTTTGCACTTATATTTCAACCATATATAATTTGGTAATTGCATTTAAGGCATTTTGAATTTAATCTATTGAATAAAGAAGGTCAAATTGTACCATCAAAGTGATTAGGAAATTATAGAGGTGATATGAGATTAATTTAGCTTTAAAATTACAGATGTTATAAATAATTTGTTTCAAATAAAAATAAATAGACAATGCATTCAATAATTTATAATCAGTTATTTGTTTATTAAAAGAAGATATTATTGTTATTTAATTATATAGACCCATTCCATTCATTTTCTTCTCTTTGTTTTATAAGGAAAGTGTTTGAATTATCAGACATTCTAGAATAATTCAAAAAGGTCTAGTTATAATTCTAAAAAGTTTGAGGATACAATTTCGCATTTGGAAAACTTAAAAGATCTATCAAACATCATCTTAGTAAAATTATTGAATATAGTCCTTTTCCTCCACGTCTTTCTATTTTATGTCAGGGACAAATTCGACCAGTTATCTATCAGCAAAATGGCAATAAAGTGTTTTACGTCTTTTATTTGTTTTGTTGATTAGGCAACACCCAGATTTGAACCGGGGAAAAAAGATTTGCAGTCTCCCGATTTACCACTCGGTCATGCTACCAAGGCATTACAAAATCGACAAAAATATCCCCTTTTTTAGGAGTCATTAAACAATTTATTTTACTTAAAGCTTGAATCCTATTTTTCTTAATTACTTTCTTAAAAAAAATCTTTCCATTTTTAGATTAGATTTCTCTCTTCGATTCATTATACTATACATATAGAAATAAAGAAGGTTTACAAGACAAGAAAGATTTATGGAAGGTGCCCTTTAAGGAAAATTAGAAAATAAAAATAGTGGAAAGAATAAAGAAATGAAATAATAACCTCAAGCATGGAGTTTATGGATACAATGACACCGACAATAATAACGCTCAAGTTTTTCCACCTTGTCCTTACAATAAAATGAAATAATTATACACCGAAACAGTGTTGGCGAAGGCCATATATAAAAAGATGTCATAAGTGTAATATGTTAGGGTGTATGAAGAAGATATGCAAGTCTCAACATCAACAAATATAAGCTGAAATTGCTATTGATCAACTTAAAAAACAAATAGTTTTTTATGTTATCATGCTTTACTATTAGCACCTCGCAAAAATTTGACTTATAGACAGTGGTTGCACAATTTATATGACTTATGATGTAGAACCCTTCAAAAAGCTTGGTAAAATTGCTAGTTCTAAAGTTGGAATTGGAAATGAAGAATATATACACTAAATGGCAAAGGAATAATAGTAACTAAAGGCCTAACAAGTTTCAAACTAATCTTTGATGTTTCATATATTCTTAAAATTGATCAAAACCTGTCAAGTGTTTGTCAGCTGTCGAAATTTTTTTATAAGATGTTGTTTAAGGACAAAAGTTGTATGAATATAGATGCAGAAAGCAAGGAAATATTTAAAGTTCAATTAAAAGCCAAAAAGGTATAGTCTTTTGGTATATACTTAATCAAAAGCTTTGCCTTAAATCTAGAAGCACAATAAGAGATTAAGTCACTTTCATCATATTGCTCTACTTTTCATAAAGAAGAACAATATTATGGAAGGGCTACCTAAATTAGAAGAGGAGCTTTCTACATGGATGCTTGTCAATATAGGAAGCAAACAAAGGTTCTTTTTTCATGTAACAAGGCCTAAAAGGTTACATTGAAGCTGTAACTAGTATACATAGATATGAGAGGAACTAAAAAAAATACTATATTAAATGAAAGTAGGTATTATATTGTTTTCATCAATGACATAATAAGAATGTGTTAGATTTATTTTATAAAAATTAAATATGAGGTTGCTGATATTTTTTAGAAGTTTAAATTTTAAATGGGAACTCAGAGTTGATTCAAAATGCAAATCATCAATTCTGATAATAGAACCTAATATACCTCTAAAAGATTTACAAATTTTGTGAACATGCATATGTTGATACCTTGAGTGACATTTGCATAAGTTGATACCTTGAGTGACATTTACTCCATTTCGCCCAAGGATGAAAAGGCCAAGTTGTTAACATTTTCATAAACTAACTAAATTGTTTAGAAAATTTGAGACATAAGAATCAATTGAAAAGTTCAAGATTCAAGAAGTCCAAACAGTTGATACATAATTAACTTGTGCTTTAAATGCAATATCAGGAGGTGGTTGAATTTGAGAGATTTATATAAACACAATAGCATTACAACAAGGGATGCACAAAAAAATCAGACAATGAGACTACTCAAAGACAATGAAAAACAAAAACAAGACCCTATCATCATTTCAAGTTTTCTTTTTACTCTGTACTCATCTTTTAACTTGATAATCAAATTATCTTTTAACTTAAATTTTATTCCAAAACTCTTTAACATTTTGGTAACCTAGAATTCTATTTGCTAAGTTTTTCAAAGCCTACCTATATTGTTGATAAGAGGTGAGATGAAATATTGGGAGAATCCCTCCTTAGCAAACTCAAATTTGGTTGATTATAAAAGCAAATAATAATTTGGTATGTCCAGTGGGATAATGATGTCTCATATGAGAAATAGCAAGGAAATCTTTATGCCTCTAACATTGGAGGAGGAGAACCCTACTATAGTAGGAAATGAAGGCATTTGTGTCCCAAATGATTGAAAATCTTGAGAAGGTAGCATCATTTTCAACTAAGTGCCTATTTGATTGAGCTTTTGGAGGGTGAATAAACTTTTTTTTCTACCACAAAAACTTTTTTAAAGAAAAATGAGTATTTAATTGTAAAATAAAAAAGCACTTTTTAGTTGATATAATTTTTTTGGCAGCTAAAATACATCTTTTTAAGAAGCTCAAATTTAGAGTTTCTAAAAAAAGTACTTTTTTAGATAGATTTTTCATATCAATTAACGAACCTATTTTTTAGTCCCTTTTACTCTTATGTTTTACACATAATTCCCAAAATACCTACAAACACATCTTCAGTTTATTTTGAGATTTATATAATATTATTTAACTTTTTTTATATGTTTTAATGTTTATTTTTGATATTAGTTTTACTTATGTTATAATCCATACAAAAGATTTGGTTAGATATATTTTCATTTATATTTCATATGGTTTAAAATTATATAATAATTAATATATTTTGCTTTGCATATTGTTTAATATATTTAAAGTAATATTTATATACATAAATAATTTTTATTAAAAATAAAATATAGTTAAAATTAAAAGTGCTTTTTATTTTTATGTTGCCAAACAGTCTATTTTATGAAGCTCTTTCAAAAAAAACTCTTTTTTGAATGACAGTCAAACAGTCAATTAACTTCTTAGAAAAGTTATTCTAAAAAAAGTTATACTGACAAAAGCTCTACTGACAAAAGCTCTACTGATATAAGCTCATCCAAATGGGCACTAGGACACACGGCCGCGTGACTCTTTGATGCCATAAGCATTAATCCAAATCAATTCACCAACCTCCACCCACTTCATAATCCAAATTCTACATTACCCATTCCAAAGCATTGCTAATTTATTCAACTATTAAACATACAGACTTGATAATCTTAATGAAGTGCCCATTTTCTCTTCTTCTTTTTTATTTTTATTTTTTCAGCTTTTTTATGGCACTCCATCCCAGTCTTTTATACAAGAAACAATTAAATGATCTCGTAGCAGATTAACCAATTCTATCATTCTTGGTTCAATAGAGATATCAAAATATTATAACTATAATGCACAACTCTCCTATCAAACCAATAAACCATATCTACTTTAACCTTCTTTTCCCCCAAAATTAAGTTTAGCACAATAGTAGCCTATAGATCAATTCAAAATGAGTGCTTAAGAATAAGGGAAAAAGATAGATAAAATACAAATAAGCTAGGCTTATGAAACTGGCTAAAAAAAAGAAAGGGTATTAATAACGACGTAAAATGGGTGACTAGGGGTTTACTATATGTACACAATATGGGTTGGTTTAAAAGGCCCAAACGGATCAAAGATGGCCTAAATCATCTCCAAAGTAAGACATAACTCCATATTTTCATTTAAACAGCAACCAAACAGGCACTGCAACAAAAATGACATTTGACTACGAAAAAATTTGTCACTGAAAGTTCCAAAATTGTAGCTAATAGTAATTAGCAACGATTCATATTCGTCACAAAAAAGTCGTCAAATCCCTATATCTGAAAACTATAGGCGACGTTTTTCACTAATCGTTGCTAATAGTTTTTGCTTACGCTTTGTTTTCGAAGCTAAAAACTATTAGCGACGTTTTAGGAAATCGTCGCCAATACATTTTTGCTACGTTTAGTTTTTGTAGCTCAAAAATTTTAGCTACGTTTCCAAACACGTAGCTAATTGTTTTTAGCTACATTTCTAGAAACGTAGTAAAACATTTTTAGCTATGTTTTGTAAAACATAGTCAAATTTTTAGCATACATTTTAACGAAATGTTATACCATGTTAATTATAATTATTTATGCCATTTTTAATCCATATTATTTATATAATATTTAGATTTTTGTTAAATTATTATATAAAAATATAATACAAAATTAATTAATAATTTGAAGCATTGTATATAAAAATAATATATCATTAAATTATGCCAACAAAAAAATATTCTTGGTATACAAGATTTTAATTACAACTTTAACAATTCTTATAGACAAAATAATAAATACATAGACCATTTTACAAATTATAAATATTGAGATTATAAAAAAATTATGTGACTAGAATGACTGTAGATTTGTCCATGTCGATGAGAGCAACTTCATACGTCAGCCATCATATACGAAAGATTAGCCATAAGAATCATGAAAGCTACTTCAAGATCGGTAGAGTACCTAAAATTATGCATAATTAAGCTAGTTTATTTTCAATTAGGAAAGAAAAAAGGAGGGTGATGGAATGAGAAAGTAATCCAGCAAAATATTCATTGAAAACCATTAACTACTTTCCAAAGTACAACTTCTTTATCATGTAAGCACTCAATAATCCAACTTGAGAGTAAAACAAAAAATGATTGTTGTAATATATATGCATTGGGTGCATCCATAACACAAAAATCATTTCTAACAGAATTTCATCGAACATTTAATAGAAAGTGTACTCAAACAACCTTCAGAAAGTTACAGCAAACTTACTTGCCAACGAGGATTTTCCAGCAACAATTTTAATAATAGCCTACAATTTTAACTCAAAAAAATGTTGTGAGAGGCAAATGAACCCCAATAACCAAGCATAAGCATGACAACATAAATTTAACAATCTAGGCTGATTTAGTGACTAAGAAATGTCCTGTGCCTCCTCTTAATTGAAGTAACGATCATACCCTCCTAAAAACAACAATCCATTCTTGTAATCCTCAGGAGGCAATGAATTAAATAATAAAGTAGGTTAACTAGAAGCAAATGCATAAATTAGAAATCACAACATAAAAGTAATGTCTAACAGAACTTTCATCAAACACTTAATAGGTAGGACTCAAACAACCTTCCTAATCCATATTAAGTTTCAATCAACCCATTACGTACGCACTACCCATCTTACCATCTTCATTATTATGATAACACATATTCACCATCGAGAAAAACACAACACAAATGAATTGAACACAAAACCCAATAAAAAACAACACCCAAATACAACATCACCATTAGAAGAAAAACTAGAGTGCAAAGGATGGAATACATACCTCAACTAATGGAAGGAGATGATGACGATAGGGGGCACAAGGAGAGAACACAAAACACAGGGGAAGATGACAGTAGAAGAAAAATAATGAAGATGGAGTTTTCGTTTAAAACGAAACGTGGACGTCGTGTGTTTTCTATTAATTTTTAAAAAGTTCAAACATTTGGAGACAATTTCATATTTCGTCACCAAATGTGGAAGATTTAGCAAAGATTATGCGAATTGTTGTCAAATGTTCAACATTTGGCGACGCGTCACCAAATCTTCCATGTTTGGCAAAAAAAACTTCAAATTGTCGCAAAAGATATTCCTTTAGCCACAAATCATTAAATCGTCATCAAAAGCTAGACTTCTGGTGACGAATTCATAAATCATAGCCAAAAGCTAACTTTTAGCAACAATTTTCAAATCATCGCTAAAAAAATGTAGCTAAAAGTTAGTAAGCTTACTTTTAGCAACAATTTTAAAAACGTAACGAAAAAAACATAGCCAATTGTCTTCCTTGTTGTAGTGTTGAGCGATGATTTTTAAAATCGTAGCCAAAAGATTAATCTTTTAGTGACTATTTTTCTAAAATCGTAGCTAATTGTGAATATTTGGTGACGATTTTTAAATCGTCGTGAAAAGTAAACCTTTTAGCGACCATTTTCCAAAACGTCGCTAAAAGTTATCCTTTTGTTGTCACCAAATATCTATCTAAGAAAAAACTTAGCCTTTTACCTACTTTGTTGTAGTGAGGCCATAAGCATGTAATCCTCGCAAGTTCTAAAACAGTCAAACACGTGTGACTTTGTGCTCAAAAATAGAGACATTCTAACTGGCTGCAGTTCAAGGATGATACAAACTTTTGCAATTATGCAACATCTTCATCATCAATGCATCAAAAAGCAAGTTAACAACTTTCATCATTAACTACTGACAAATTCCTTAACAATTCAGCATAATAATTTAAACATTAGATTAACACAATACACCACAAAACAATACAAACACTAACACATTCCTAACACATAAGCATATTAATCATTTGGAAGTAAAATTAGGTTGCAATAAAATACAGCTAAGCACATTCTAGACAATCTAAAATCCCCCCAAAACGAGAAATTAGCATTGTCCTTAATGCTTAGAAAATAAGTAAAAGGAAAAGAAAACTCCCTGAACTAAGTATCGAGGGATGCATTAGTGGCATCCTTATGAGTGGAAGTGGGTGTAGTAGCACATGGTGGAGAAGACAGGTCTACCAGGTAAGGTAGTAGAGGAGGTAAGATCTGAGCATTCGAACTCGGACAAGAAAAGCTGCCAAGACCATCATGCATACTCTGAAGAGCATCTATCAAGTGTTGCCTCGAAATTGCCGATTGTCGTCATGCAATTGCTGGATATCGTTTGGAGTTGTCTGTCTCGTATGAGCTGGTGGTGGAGCACACCATGGTCGCAGCTAGGGAGTAGGTCGTAGGTCAGCCTGGCCATCTTGAATGTAAGAACTACAGCTCCTGATATTTTGGTCGTCCCATGATGGCAGAATAGGGAACCGTTGCTCCCCTGGGTAAGTTAAAACTCTTGCCTTCAGGCACAGTCGGTGGATCAAATATGGAAAATACCACCCCCTTCACCTTCGAGTCAGTGATGATGTGACGTAGCTGGCATTCTCAGTAACCCCAGGTCAATCTCTACTCCATGCAAAAATAGCATGCAATAGGGCTGCTCGATCTGCGTTCACCTTAGTAACATGCTTTGTAGGCATAAGAGTGGTGCAGATGAAGCGAAACCAAATCTTCGCGACCAATCCCATCTCAGATTCTATAAAACCAAATTCCTGACTGGGTTTTATGATCCACTCTGTTGTCGGCTGTGCAACCCCTAGTAATGTGGTCCAAGAAAAGTCATTAGCCTAAGTAA
This sequence comes from Erythroxylum longipes, assembly GCA_027563885.1. Lineage (NCBI taxonomy): Eukaryota > Viridiplantae > Streptophyta > Magnoliopsida > Malpighiales > Erythroxylaceae > Erythroxylum > Erythroxylum longipes. The sequence goes on from JAOQMS010000006.1 coordinate 36,294,589, forward strand.
ATCTAGTGTACGAATCAACAGCTAAAGTCCTAGGATATGATGGTGTAAATATATCATTGACTCACCTGAAGATGGGGCGGAATTAAGAGGGGGTGAGCTTAAAGCTCGTGGGTAACAATTTTATAACCAATAACAAGCAAAACTGTTGAAATAGTTTACATTGAATCATAAACACATATTTCTCAATCCTCAAATCATCAAACACTTTACAAGCAATTCAAATCACACATTCAATAAACTTGTCAACACATATGCACATCAAAATGGTTTGGGTGGATCCAAAATAGAACGTACTACACGTTTCCCATAAGGGTCTTGTGTAGCCTTGAATAGAACGTACTATCGTAATTCCACTTAATGGTCTTATGTAGCCATGAACTTATGGGAGTTCATGAAGGAGTTCCATGCCACTAGCGGGCAGGCGGGAGAAGCCTGCTGTCAAAGTGCACTTGACTTAACTTAAGGGACCACCACAAACCCACATAACATGTATTTCATATCTTGCAAACTTGTTGCCCAAAAAGGCACATTTTCAAAACTTGATTTTAGAACCGTAAACATTTTGCCTCAATGGAATTTTTCTGAAACTTGACTTCATAACCATAATATCATTTCAAAAATCAATATCCTTTCAAAAATCATTTTCGTCAATCATTTCATAAACCAATAACACAATTCATATGCAAATATATGACACATTATCAAAGCATTCAAAAATCCTTAACGGCACATTTATAACACAAAAGTGAAAAAATTTTAAACTTTCTTGGTTTGGAAGAAACATTAGAGGCTTATTACTTAATCATAAAAGTGTAACCCACCTTGAAAATCCTTGCTTATAAAAGTGGCTTAAGGATGTCCTTCCTCTTGTTCCTCTTGCCTCTCTTGATCACCTTCTTGATTTCCTTTAACAATAACAAAATCCCAATTTCAATAGGAATTCTAATTTGTTAACCTTAAGAAATACATTCACTGAAATGATTTTAGAGTACTTAAACTCATGCATTTCCTAAGCTTCATGAACCAAAACCCTTTGATAAATCCAAACCTTCGGGTCAATTTTTCCATGATCATTTTGATCAAGTAAATGTCAAAATTTGATAACACTTTCTTCCATATAAATATTCCCCATTGTCTTAAGTTTCCAATGACACAAAAATCATTTAATTTGGTTCAGTACTCTAAAAGTTATACCCCAAACATTTTCAGGCTGTTCTTATACTAAAACAGCATTCTATGCTCAACTTCCATCCAAATTTTAAAATCCTTAGAGACTGAATTAGAACTCTATTTCATCATACAAGTTGTATTCCTATGTCTATAGTTTAGAAAAAATCAAAAATCAATCCATTTGGATAACTACACCAAAATTTATGCCTAAAATACCAAAGCATGTTTGTGCAGGAAAAATTGAGTTCACCGAGGCGAAACCCAGAAGTTTGCCGCGGCAAACTTGTCCAGAAACACGTTCCAAGAGCGTTTTTTGCTACATTTTCAACCTCTTAATATCCCCTCTTTCATATATCACCCATATCAAACCTAAACCATCTCTTCTACTTCATTTCAACCAAATATCACTTAAAACAAATTCATAAACTACATTTGATCATTTACCAAATACTAAAACATTCACATAAACCATCCATCAACAACTACCTACACATATTGACTTTTAACCATCACTAAATATGCTTCATCTAATAATCAAGAAAGGTTAATGCTCATACTTACTTGATTAGCCTCAATGTTTTCAAACTCTTCAAGAATTTCCAAAACCCTAGCTCTTCTCTTCTTTTTCTCCTTTCTCTTCTTTCATTCACAATTTTGCTTCTCTAAAATGCAAGACTACAATTTCTCTTTTTATACCTTTAATGAGTGTGAAAGTTACAATTTTCCCTTCCATATAAGCCTTATGTCTATTTAGACTTAAGTGATCATCCAAAAATGCCCTTATATCATCTTACAACATTTATACTTTAATTCCATCAATCCATGAAATAAATCCTCACAAACTTGACATAATAATTAAACTCCAATTAAAATGATTTATCTAGCAAGACCAAAAAATTTATTCAAATCATGCTTACTAAAATCAAAAAAATTTGGGGCCCAACATTGATGGAAGCTAACAAGTTGACTAGACCAAACTTCCTTGACTAACTCAGGAACTTGAGAACAGTTCTCAAGTCTGAGAAGCTTGGTTATGTCTTGGAAGAACCACTTCTCGATCCCCCTGTTGCTGATGCTTCTGATGATGATCAGATTGCATATAGGAAGCATCTCGATGATTACGAGATGGCTAGTTGTATTATGTAGCCACTATGTCACTGGAGCTGCAAAAGCAGCATGAGGCCATGGATGCTCATACCATAGTCTATCATCTTAGGGAGCTCTTTGATGAGCAAGCAAGGTACCAAAGGTTCAAGACTTCATGATTGCTCTTCTACTCCAAGATGGTTGAGAGGACATCTCCAGTGCAGTACGTACTAAAGATGAATGGCTACATCGAGTGGTTGGCCTCCTTGGGTTTTCTTTTAGATCATGAATTACGTATTAACTTAATTATGAAGGGTTTAACTGATAGTTACTCATAATTTGTGCTTAATTATCGGATGAACAATATATCCAACACAATTCCCAAGCTGGTCAACATGCTCAAAGCAGCTCAGCCATCTGTCCGTAAGGACAAGGTTATGATGTTGATGGACTCTTCTGCAGGGCCTAAGGGAGGTGTCAAGAAAGCAAAGAAGACTGCCTCGAAGGGAACTTGCTTCCACTATGGCAAGGATGGCCACCAGAAGAGAAATTACAAGGCCTATCTGGAGTCTTTGAAGCAGAAGAAGGCATCTGATGCCCCATCTACTTCAGTTATTTATGTTATTAACATTCATATTGTTTCTGATAACAACATATAGATATTAGATACCAGTTGTGGTCACACATTTATACTAACATAAAGGGCCTTAGGAATAGTAGACAACTCAAAAAGGGAGAGTCAGACCTGCGTGTGGGCAATGGAGTAAGAATTGCTGCATTAGCTGTAGGCACATATGTATTGACGCTCCCTAGTGGGCTTATACTAGAATTGGACAATTGTTTTTATGTACCTGCTTTGACTAAAAATTTAGTGTCTGTTTTTAGTCTTAATAAAGCTAGATTCCATTTAAATTTCAATAGCAATGGTTGTTTAATTTAGTTGAATGAAATGTTATATGCTTTATGTACATTGCGAACTGGTATATACATATTGGATATGTCTAATCCAGTTCTAAATATCAATAATAACAAAAGAATAAAACGGGATAACGTGAAATCGTCTTACTTATGGCATTGTCACCTTGGCCATATAAGTGAGAGATGTATGTCTAAATTGCACGTGTGGTAGTTTAGGGTCATTTAATTATGAATCATATGACACATGTGAATCTTGCTTATTAGGCAAGATGACTAAGTTACCCTTTAAAGGAAAGGGTGAACGAACTAGTGGACTTTTAGACCTAATACATAATGATGTATGTGGTCCGATGTCCATACATACCAAAGGTGGTTTCGTAGACTTCATTACCTTTATCGATGATCATTCTCGATATGGGTATGTGTATCTTATGAGATACAAGTCTGTAGCCTTTGAAAGGTTCAAAGAATTCAGAAATGAAGTTTAGAAACAACTTGGGAGAAGTATTAAATCACTTCGATCGGATCAAGGTGGTAAATACTTAAGCCAATAGTGATTTTCTCAGGGATAATGGAATATTGTCCCAGTGGACTCCAGTTTACACACCACAACACAATGGTGTGGCTGAGAGGAGAAACTGAACCTTGTCAGACATGGTGAGGTCTATGATGGGTTTAACAAATTTACCAAAATCCTTTTGGAGGTATGCACTCGAAACTTCTGTTTAAGTATTAAATAGAGTCACATCCAAGTCAGTTGATGTTACTCCATATGAGATATGGACTAACAATAAACCCCATCTTTCTCATATGAAAGTTTGAGATTGTCCTGCTTATATGAAGTGAATTCAGTCAGATAAGCTTGAAGCTAAATCTGATAAGTGTCTATTTGTAGGATATCCTAAGGAAACTATAGGATATCAATTCTACCATGTTTCGAAATAAAAGGTGTTTATTTCAAAACATGTCTTTTTAGAGAAAGAGTTTCTTTTAAGAGAAGACAGTAGGAGCAAAATTAAACTTGTGGAAGTTCAAAATACTCAAACAGACGTAGATCAACTGCCTGGACCTGAGACTATTGTTCATGAAAATGAAACAATATTTCAACCTTCTGACACACAAGAAGTTAGTAGATCAGGTAAGATACATCATGTTCCCGAGAGATAGGGATTTCTCATAAGTGAAATTAACAACGTATTGTTCATAGAAGATGATGAGCTTATTACCGATGAAGAGGTTCTGAAGAGCTCAGAATCTAAAAATGACTTTAAGCTGTGAAATCTGAAATGGATTCCATGTACGAAAACCAAGTGTGGGATTTGGTAAACCCACCCAAAGGGATAAAAACCATAGGGTGCAAATGGATTTTCAAGAAGAAAACTAACATGGAGGGTAATGTAGTTACCCATAAAGCTAGGCTTGTAGCTAAACGTTATCGTCAAAGGCAAGGTGTTGAATATGATGAAATGTTTAGCACAGTAGCTAAGCTTAAATCCATTAGGATACTCCTAGCCATTGCTCCTCATTATGATTATGAGATATGGCAAATGGATGTAAAGATGACTTTCCTTAATGGAAACCTAATCGAGGATGTGTATATGTCACAACCTGATGGTTTCATATCCATGAATGGAGAAAAGGTGTGCAAGCTTCAGAAATCCATTTATGGATTGAAGCAAGAATCTAGGAGTTTGAATATCTGATTTGATGAGACAATCAAAGAGTTTGGTTTCTCACAAAATCCGGATGAGCAGTGTATATATAAGAAGGTTAGTGAGATTTCAATCGTGTTCCTTGTAATATATGTAGATGACATATTGTTAATAGGAAATGATGTCTCAGCCTTGTAATCATTAAAATTTTGATTAGCTAAGAATTCCCTATAAAAAACCTTGGAGAAGTAACTTATATTTTGGGGATAAGGATCTATAGAGATAGATCTAAGAGGTTGCTTAGTCTTTCTCAATCATTGAAGAGATTTAGCATGGAGCAGTCCAAGAGAGGTTATCTTCCCATGGTACATAGGATTACACTCTCTAAATCTGTGTCCAAAGACACAAGATGAGAGGACTCGCATGAGTTTGATTCCTTATGCTTCGGCTATAGGACTAATCATGTATGCTATTTTATGTACTAGACTCGATGTATTGTATGCTCTAAGTGTTATGAGAAGATATCAGTCGGACCCTAGTGAGGGTCATTGGGTGGCTGTCAAGAATATCCTTAAGTACTTGAGAAGAACTAAAGACGTATTCTTGGTGTATGGAGAAGGTGATCTTATGGTAAGCGAGTATACTGATGCCAGCTTACAATCCGATGGGGATGAATCTAGATCCCAGTCTGGATATGTATTCACACTAAATGGTGGTGCAATCAATTGGAAATGTTTCAAATAAGAGACAACTGCTAATTCGACGATAGAGATGGAGTACATTGCAGCTTTAGAAGCGAAAAAGGAAGCTGTTTGGATCAAAAAGTTTATTATGGAACTTGGTGTGGTTCTGAGCATTGCTGACCCAGTGTAGTTATATCGTGACAACAATGGGGCTATAGGGTAGGCGGAGGAACTGAGGTCTCATCAGAAGTCTAAACATGTACTTGGATGCTACTATTGGATTAAAGAGATCATTTGTAGAAATGATGTAAAGATAGAGAGAGTTCCTACCAATCAGAATATAGTTGATCCATTGACTAAGCCTATTCCCCAAAAGAGTTTTGTATCACATGTACATGCCTATGGTATTAGATATTAAGGCAATTGGCTTTAGTGCAAGAGGAAGTTTGTTAGAGAAGTGCTTTAAAGGTAATCACCTTTAGCACTTATTATACAAATTATTTTATTATTAACAAAGGCATTTTTCATTATTTTGATGTTCGTATGTTTATGGATTTGATTTTGATCTTAAGTTGATTTAATGAAGTCCTTGATACAAAACATAACATGGAGGAAATCATGATGAGATCATGATAATGAGATTCCTATTATGTGTAATTATATTAGTATTTACACTTTCCCTAGTCATAGAATTAATGCAATAGTATTTCATTAATCTAGATAGACTAGCGTATGTTATACTCCTTGATTAGATCAAGCAGTAGATCTCATAACCTGTAGATATGAGTTGTTTAGAGTTAACATATGGATGCTTACTAAGGGTAGTAAGTACATTGGATTGACTTATTATGAGATAATCATATGGATATTCTTTCCAGTGTCAATGATAGTCTCATCATAACAATGGTGTAAGTATCCTTTGACTTGAGGTGCTCAAGGATGTCTTGGATACTAATCCTGTGTTTTGACTCCATTCATCGATGCCTTTTAGGGGTTACTCATAGGGTAGTGATTGGGTACAGCTTGAGGTATTTGGAGGTAATTGAGTAGCCAATAAAAGATTCACCACCCCTGATAGAAGGAGATGATACCCACGACCTCTTGTCAGGGTCATTACTCAGGAGTCTCTGGCCAGAGCAGATATATATCATGAAGAGAGTCTTCAATAATACATAGAGTAATGAGATCCTCAGGACAAGATCTAATATCACTTAGACTAGATGTGACATAGTCAGTCAAGTAGGAGTTAATACTTTGACCATACTCTGAACCAAGTGGGGTATAAAAAGTGAAAGGATAAATTGTAGGGCAACATTGCATATGGAAGGGTTCGTAATCAAACCACTAACTTTTCGGTCAATTGGGGGTCATAATGTGTTGCTAGATACCACTCTTGATTTACTTGAATTAAGTGTTAATTCAAGTGGCCAATATAACTAGGAACCTAATGGTTCACACACATAAGAGACCCAAAGGATGAGTAAAATGATCTTGAATGGTGATTCAAGATATGAGAGAGTGTTTTAGGATTGTATCACAATGTGATCGTGTTAGAAAACGTTGCATAGAATGGATTAGAAACAAGTGTTGTTAGCTTCCATTAATGCATGCTATTCATGGTCATTAACTTCCATTAATGCATGCTATTCATGACCATTAACTTCCCATAACTTTCCATTAGTGATAGGGGTTATGGAAGGACAAATGGTGTAGAAAATTGAGATGATTTTCGTGCATCATAAGTAAGACATAAAAATGAAAAAGGATAGGTCCTTTTTCTTATACACACACTTTTTATCTCTAACTCTCTCAAAAGTTCTTGTCTTTGCTAGCACAAAGAAAGAATTCTATCCATCTCGTAGTAAGGTTTTATCCTTCTATCTTTGTGTGGACTTTCGTTAGAGATAGTTTGCATTGATCTTTATGGTTTATGACAATCCAACATGGAGAAGATTAAAGAACGAAGGGTATCGTCAGAAAGGTATATAAACATCTTACATTTCATGTTTTTGTTTTTCTATATCTATATGCATGAGTAGATCTAGTTTTTGAGTTTCCGTTCTATTCCCGCTGCGTATATTTGATATATATTATGTATGAGATGGATGATCGGATGATATTTAAGCTCAAAGACTTGCACTAACCCAGAAAACACTTAAAACATAAATAATTAACAAAATAACATAATTTTAACCTAAACATAGACTAAACAATTAAATTAACAATTAAATACATATTAAACTAAGCCCTAAAACACGATGAAATTTACACTTATTAGAGGCAACCCAAGTTTTCTATCCTTTTGTGTTTTTAATTTTTTTACGTGTGATTTTTCTATAGTATACTTTCACTTGGCATAATATATGGTTTTCAAAGTACAATAATCATGTTTGGATGTTTTTTTTTAGGTAATTGGAGATTTATGGAGCATAAATGGTACAAGAAAAGGTAAGGTGATGCAAAGTCTTGGGAGGTAAGTATGCAAAAAAATTTTGGGCCAAAAACATTCGTTGTCACATGGCAGTGTGATAATAAGTCACGCTACTTATCGACGATTGGGGGTGCATGTCACGCAATAGCATGACTTAGTGTCACGTCGTAGCATGACGTTGAGAGCAATGAAAAATTACTCTTTTACATGAAAGTTTGGGGTCTTTTTCTATTAATTAAAAAAATCGGGCTAGGTTTATGTAAAAAAAGAAAAAAAAAACTCCTAAATGTACTCGACTTCCCTCCCCACCCCCACCTTCTTCTTCTTCTCTCTTCCTCCACCCTTAGTTGGCACCATTCATACTCATAATCTACATCACCATTGATTTCACTCCATTATTACTGGCTCCAAGCATTCACAACACTCCCACGACGTTATCTATTATCTATTGCAATAAAAAAAGTTAAAATTTCAAAATTGGGGGGTTCTTCAAAGGTTTTCAACCGAAAGTGGGTCTTGGATTTTGTGCTTCAATTCATGAATTGGGGTTTAAATTGAGGATTCCATTCTACATTCTAATGTTGTGTAAAGGTGTTTATTAATGTGGCCTATTTCATCATAACTTTGAAGATGGCAAAAACTAAGCACACCGGCCCAAAGAAGTCCAGCAAATCTAAGAAGAGTGGGTTGAATGCTTATAACACCCTAGATACAGAACCTACAACCATCCACACTTAAGGCAACCAATACGAATGCAAATGCTCATCCATATACTGATTATTTATGTTGTCATACTGTATTTCTTATTTATATCTATTTACTTTACTTTCTGTGTTAGGCCCGCACATTCCTATGGGTGTGAATAATAGGAGCTGTGGATATACGAAGATATCAAAACTGTGGATACTCGAAGGCGTCAAACTGTGGACACCCAAAGGTATCAAATTGTGGACACCAGTGGTGTCAAACAGTAGCAAATGCGCTATACCCCTATAAGTATGCCTATCCATCCACAACCAAGACAATAAAGCAGGCACTATAAAATTTCTTTTAACCATTTGCAAATTTCATGATTCATATTTTAACAAATCATATGATATACATTTCAAGTCATAAAATATATATTTGCGTTCATACATGTAATTTATGGCTTACCACTGTTAGAAGGGTATTAAAATAACACTTGTATAATCATCCTATACACATATGAGTAATGAATATGCATATAAATCATTTATGTACATGTAAATTTTTTTTGGAATACATTACACTCAATCTTATATTCCAATATTCAATCTCCAAATTCACAATAGGTAAGTCCTATTTCATTTATTTCTAGGTGTTAAAAAATTTTCATACATATTCAAAAAGTTTCACATCAGATTTGGTAAAAATCAGAAATGAAAATAAACTCAAAACAATGCAATTTGAGCTAAACCCCAAAGTGGTCTAAAAATAGGTAAACTATCAGTCCAGAAACAAATCACATGATGGAGTCTAGTTGTTCCTTAATATTCATATAGATAAAATCAGAACTAGGTTTCATGGTCTTCTAGACATTTTTCCATCTGTGTTTCTAGTTTCCAAAACACCAAAGATGAAGCCATTCAGTGCATCAGGTCACCAGTTTCTATCCCAATTTCCAACATAATAAAGCTAGAATTAAGTCAAGGTCTCTTCTAGAGATTTCTAAATCTATGTCTTATTTTTTATATGAAACTAAAATCACAAAATTTAGAGGTCTATAGGCTGATTTATAACCTAAACAATGTGACTAATTCAAAAAACCCTAGACAAAATTCCACTTCACAATAATCTTTTCCCATATTCAACCAATTCTAGACAAGATAACACCAAAATAGCACCAAAGCATTATCCTAGCAACCATTACACATCCAAATGAATCTTTTTACACGTTCAGATATACATAAATGTAGAAATTAACTAAATAGAGTCCCAAACCTTAAAATTGGCAAAGTAGGTCTTCTATTGCCTTTCCTTCCCTTCCTCTTTGGCTTTGCTTGACTCACCAACTAGAAACACCAAAAATATGCATTTCAATCCCACTTCCAGCCTTATAATCTCATTTATTCATAAGAAAAGTAAGAAGAGATAAAGGTGAAAAGAAAATCCCTAACTTTTACCTTGATTTCCAACTAAGATTGGTTTGATTTATTACATGAAAAATGATGGGATGAAGAAGGTGAAATGGAGAGGAGAAAAATCTTAACTTAGAACCCCTAAAATGTCGTGCATCTACCCTCTCCATATGCCCATTCCAGAACTTTCAAGACTCACACATATGCTTAATTCCTATTGGACACACATGCTTTATTATTATTGATCACGCATTCCTTAATTCAATTAGTCGATGTGTTAACTTTAGAAAAATTGCATCTTGGTCCTTCTTCTTCCTTTACTTCCCATATTGGCCTATAACCTTATCAATTAATTTCATTACCTTATGTCTTAAATTTTTAATGGAATAAATTTCATGCAATTTGGTTAATTATTTTAGGAGTTATACCAAAAACACTATAGGTTGTTCGAAAATAGGGACAGCAGCCATAACTTAATTTCAAGCTAGAATTGAAAAATCTTAGAGGCATAAAAAAATTTTGGTTTCTCCATTAAATTTTTAGATCTATGTCTCTAGTTTAATCTCAAATTAAAATTATCCAATTTCAAGGTCTACAGACCAAGATATGGCCAAATCATAGAAGTATGTTCATATCAAAAGGAGCAAATTACCTATTTACCCAGATCTTTTATATTAAGTACCACTATGTCTCTTTTTATACTTAGATGCACTTAATTCATTTTCTATGTTTACTTCTTAATACACCCTATATATGTTATAATACTTCAATGGTATATGTAGGGGCCTTACATTTCTTTCCCCATTAAAAATAATTTCACCGTCGAAATTCATACCTATATTGAATAGCTGCAGCTATTAAATTCTCATCATCGATTCAGGTTCCCAAGTTGCCTCTTCAATTCCATGATGTTGTCAAAGCACCTTTACAAAAGGAATTTGCTTATTCCTTAATGGTCTCACTTCTCTAGCTAAAATTTCCTTTGGCTCTTCATCATATGAGAAGTCTGGTTATATCTTTATTTCTTGTAAAGGTAATATATGTGAATCATCCAATCGGTACCTCCGTAGCATTGAGACATGGAATACATCATGCAACTTGGATAGTTCTATAGGAAGAGCCAACTTGTATCCCACTTGTTGGACCCCGCTTTCCAGAGTCCAACTCAGAGGTCATATCACAATTGTTAGACCCCGTTTCCGGAGTCTAACTCCTACTTGCTCTGATACCACAAGATGTTAGGCCCACTTTCCGAAGCCCAACTATTTGGAATCATATATCGTGGGCGTAATCCAAGGAAGAACACTTTAACCATTAT
>JAOQMS010000006.1:36329747-36342481 GCA_027563885.1 Erythroxylum longipes
TAATGTATAACTATTAGTAGTAATAAAATATTTATTTTATTTTAAAAATAAAAATAAAAATTATAATAAAAGTTAAACTAATCACAAATTTAAAAATATTTGAAAAAAGAGTGGGTTGGGGGAAGGGTAGACGTGGGGAGGGTTTTAAAATTTTAAAAAATTTTGATTTATTTTAAATTTTAAATTTAAAAATTTTGCAACTTAGCCTTTATATTTTTTAATTTTCCGGTATTGACTGATATTTATAATACTGGCCGGTACCAACGGGTATTGGGCGATACCAACTGGTATTTAAACCCGGTATTAAAATTAATGTTTCGGTATAGTTTTTCGATCGGTACGGTACGTACTATCCGGTACGGTACGGAATTCATAATATTGCTTACTTCACCTTCACGAAGAGAAGAATTTTGTGTACTTGCGTTTTTAGATTAGATTCTATTTTTGTTAAAATAGAAAAAGATTAGAAGTGTAACAGCCGTTTAGAAATTTTAAAATTAGATTCATTGATGAATTGGATTCAATTACATTGTTTGGAACACAACAAAAATGAATTCAACTACTTCATATGACTTTTTTATCCTTAACTAAAAACAATATGTAATCAATGTGTGTCTGTGTTTTATAGTAATTTGTATATTTATGATGTGTATATTTTTAAAAAAAATAATGTTTTGAAAAAAATTGACTCTTCAATTCACACACCAAATCGTACCATTTGACATGTGAATTGAGTTCATAAAAAAAATAAAATTTAATTACGTTATTAAATTTAAGTCATCTCTTTTTTAGCATTCTAAACACATGAATTGAATTCGATTACATAAAATTAATGAATTCAATTCAATTCATTAGATTCCAAACGTCCTATGAGATTCTTAAAAAGCAAGTTTCGAGATTTAGTACCAACTGAGAAAAAGGACTTGTGTGTCTCTACCAACATAAGTAAAATTTACACTCTGATCTTACTTTGTTTTATTGATCAAATAATCAAAAGATTTGCATCATCAAATCACATTTTTTTAATTTTCAATTGTGTATCCTATTTATCTTATTGCAACAATAAAACATATAAGTATAAAGCACTAACTTTCATCACATTGTATTTTTTACAATATAATATAATTTCACTAAAATATATTTTATTAATGAATTAATAAGTATTCACTAAAAATTAATAAATTATATTTTTCTTAATATAAAAATATATTAACTTATTATTATTTTTTAAAGTAAAAATTTGACAGACTTTTCGAATTTGAAGAGTATTCTAAAAAAGTTATGGCTGGCCATCAGGATTGAACTCACTCTTCATCATTGAATATTCACAATAATTCATTGGTGATTAAAATTTGGAAGGGATAACGTTGATGCGTGGAGCATACAAGTTCCTAGTCTATTATTGTGAAAGGCGTAGAGTGTTATGTTGAATAAGACAAAATAAAAACTTTAAAATTTTTTAATTAGAAATAACAATGAGTAGGACCAGAGTCCAGTCTTTTATTATTTTAAAAAATTCAAAACAACATTGTTTTATTATTATCGGTCCAGTCTGGCCCAATACTCAACAGGCTTAGAGAACTTACCTAAGACCCAATCAATTTGAGTTGAGCCTATTAACTATTAGATCGAGCTAAAATTATCATCCCTACCTTTTATCGCCCAACCCTCCTTTACTATTCCTGCTTTTGATTTAAAAAAATATTGCAAACTCATTTTAAAAAAAACTTGGTTGAAAATAAAAATTAAATAAAATATTTTTATAACTCTTTGAATATTAAAATATTTAAATTGGACCACATTTAAAATGCATATACTTTACTCATGCTTTATTTATAATACCAAAATTTGAAAATATTTTTATCATGTACTTATTAAATTATTTTAATATAAATTATTATATAACTTATTAGTGTGATTATTTATATAATTGTTATCTTCCCATAACATTTTAGTGATTTTACTTTTAATTAGTAGAGAGACTGCTTGAAATTATTATCATCTGATCTTAATAATTATTTTCATTAATATAACTTGACAATATCGTAATAAAAAGCTATTTGGTAGAATTTTTAAAATACAATTCAATCCAAACATCTTCATTTTATTTTAATTTTATATTTAAAAATTATTTAACTATCATAAATCACTTTTTAGCTTATTTCATTACTATTTCATTTATTTTTCTGTACTTAAATATTTTTTCAAGACAAGTATTTAAGTTAATTACTTTTTTTTTTGGTAGAGTTTAAGTTAATTACTAAAAAGTTTCAAGGATGACTCGAATCCAGACCTTTATTACTAGAGAGGTCACTTGAAGAATCCTCCCACACGAAACTCAAATTCGGTTTCACTTTACGCATGAAGACATGTGCCTAAAAATGGCGGTGATCTGCATCCGGTGGCTGAAAATATGAAAAATGCATGAAGTTCCCTTATCAACCATTACTATGCCAATCCAGTATTGCAAGAACTCATGACTTTAAAGGAAGCACACACACTCAGGATTTTGTTGTTAATTATGAAGAGATGCTTAACCCCAATCAAGGGCTCTTGGTGTCTCTCTTTCATGGAAAAGAAACATAAGAAAAGGTTTTGCGTGAGAATGTAGTTTTGATGCTCTTGTTCGTCATTGGTTGAGTAACATTATACGCAGAGAAGCAGATTCTCCTGACATGCAGTTGGGCTTTAGATCCTCTGGTCTTTCACGAAAGGAATATAAGTTGGATTATATCTAGAAAGAAATTAAAGATGATCCAAAAGAACTCTCGTGTCGTTAAATAGTGCCTGTTGGATCCTGACATGAACTTGGTCATTAACCCTGAAGCATTGTATGCTTGATTTTGCAATTCAATGGCTGATTGGGCACCGATATTAGTAGGATTGTTACTGTTCATACTCTTGTCTCCTGGCCTGCTGTTCCGGCTTCCGGGGAACGCTCGCGCCGTAGAATTTGGCAGCTTCACAACCAATGTCAGGGCCATCCTAGTCCACACCATCATCTTCTTCGTCATCTTCACCATTCTCATGTTAGCAGTCGGCATTCACATTTACGCAGGCTAATCAACTTCATTTTTGTATTCATTTATTATTTCCTTTATGTTTTCTTTTATCATGAAAAGGCTTCATGAATCCAAATGCTTGGTCCGCGTGTTTGATTTTTTTATTTTGTTTTTGAGGTACAAGTTTATAAAAATAAATGAATAAATACAGGAATGATCATCAAATATTCATCACCATGAGCCCATCTCCCATGTGCTTTCACATGAATCCAAAACGAACTAACACAGACAAGTATCTTATCCCAAACAAGCAAATCAATGGAGTTCTGTCCACTAGTGTCTCCATCAACTTTCCTTGCTGCTACCTTCCGCAAGATCCTTCCTTTTTTGCTTCTTCTCTACACATCCCCATACTTTCTCACTGAAACCGCATCTGGGTTTTCCATCTTATCCATTGAGCAAACGTTTCTTTGAAGATGGCGGATTGGGGACCTGTGATAATCGCGGTGCTGCTATTCGTACTGTTGTCGCCGGGACTGTTGTTTCAGATGCCTGGAAAGCATAGAGTTGTGGAGTTCGGGAACATGGAGACTAGCGGTGCTTCTATAGTTGTTCATGCTGTTATTTACCTTGGCCTCATCGCTGTCTTCGTTATTGCCATTGGTGTACATGTCTATACAGATCACTAGCCTGTGTTTACGATCTCTACTTTGTCTCCTTAATTTAATATGTTAACTTCTCCGAACAATTGAGAAATTGTTGTATCATTTTGGGAATGAGAATCCATTTTAATTTGCTTCCAAAGTTCAAACTGTTATGTATAGATTTAGCTTCAGAGATACAGCTAGTACAAAAACATCATTTCATATATTTGCTAAATATAAAACTACAGCAAGGAACTTACAAGCTAAGTACTTGAGACTCTCAGAAATATTAGAATTTGGGGCTATAGACTATGTTCTAAATGAAAATTGTGGTCTATTCAACTCTTTCTAGCCTAAAACGTGCTTGAACGCTTGAGATGTAACTTGCAGCCTTGGCATCGATGGATTCATCACCAGTATATGCGTTTTCAAAGTAGCTACGACTATTACCAGTTCCAGACGTCATGGAAGGCAAGTCGTCCTTCGATGGATGATGTGAAATTACTCCACCATATTTGCCTATAGAAGTAACTGAAGATGGGTAAGCCTGAACCTTGCTCAGATACTGCACAGAAGTAGATGATGGTTGATACATAGATATAACCCGCTTGCTTTTAGTGAACCCTCTTTGCTTGTAGTTTGCCTCCATTTCCTCCAAAATGCTTCCAATGAAAAGACAAGAAGTTGTATTTGCAGTTGCTTGGTAGTTGGTAATGTCAATCTCCAACATATAAATATAGTGTGGATGCAGAAGAAATCTTCAGCGAGATATTTTAGAAAGGCACCCATCTTATTCACCTGTTCTTGGTAGGTACATGGAGATAAGTCTCCTAGAAGTGCTCTTATCCTGTTACTTCTATCTTTACAGCTCCATAGATGCTTTCTTAGTCAGTAAATTGACAAATTTCCGATATGAAAATATGCTGTATCTTATCGGATTATTATATTGAAATATAAGAGTAGAAATATTGACGGGGACAAAAAAGTGTTCGTTCAAAGATAATGATTAGATAAAATCAAGGAGGGGAACAGAACCACTTTCCTGTTATTTATTCTTGAGGACTGGAATTCCTACCCCAAATTGATCGTGTTGGTATGTGTTGGATTTAAGAATTCCCACATACTCTAGCTTTTCTGGTAAAGAGAAGAACAAAGCATAGGAAAGTACCATCAAGATTGCTTTTCCATGTTGCAACTGGAAAGTGAAGTTTCATCTTTTTACCTCAAGTACCGAGAGGAAGGAACAATGCACACTGCCTTTTTCTCTCTTTCCACTAATAATTGGAAGAATATAATAATCTGTTAAAGGATCTTATAAAAGATCCAATACTTTGATATAACTGATTTTTTTTTATTTCAAGTTATCAGAATATAAAATGATTCCTTTTTTTCTCAAAAATAAAAATTATTTTAAATTTGACTAATCAAGACATTCACAAATAAGGATCCCAATTTTTGTTCATAGGCCTAAATTTAGTTGTTTTTAATAGATCGGATTAAGAGCTAGGCTGAGGCTCATGCTGGCTTAAGGCTCAATTATTCTAAGCAAAATAATTTCATTTTACTTAAAAGAATTGAGTTTCGAGTAAGTCTAGGCCTGGACAACCCAGACCCAGACTCAATTAAAAATATAAATTGTTCTATATTTTTAATTTTTTTAAAAAATTGACAGTGGGTTAACTCATTGCCATCCCTATCCACAAATAATTTGTTTATTTATTATAATAATAACAGTAAGTGGTAAAGTTATTCTTTTGTGACCAGAATATCACATGATTGAGTCACGAAAACAATCTCTTTGTAAAAAATAAAAAATAAAAGCTGCTTAAAATTGATGTCTCCTCCTTAACTCTCGCAAAACGGGGAGCCTTGTGCGCTAGAATTCCTTGACTTAATAATAATGATAAGCGGGTTATACCTTAATTAAGAGAAATGAAGTTTGAATCTTATAATTAGTGCTTTTAAAAGAAGAATTTTATCTATTTTGTTCCTAATTTATAAGAAGATTAATATCATAAAACGATCAATTTGTGAAATACCTTCCAAAATTAAGAACAGAAATTCCTAGTTAGTTAATTGTGCCACAAATAGTATTCTACCATTAAATAACTCGGTGATACTTCTTTTCCTTGTATTAGGAGTGACTATTGCACTCCTAATACAAAAGATTATCAAAAGTAAGACGGGATCAACGTGTGTGTCTTGGGGATGGGTTACATTTGTGTTATGAGCATATTGCACAAACTCAAGCAGTAAGATTGATTTTTCATGGCAAACAGAGATGATGCTCACCTTTAACTTTGTACGTTGATATAAAAACCCTTTAATAGTTTTCCCCTTTTGACCATTTCTTATGGTAGAAACACGAGGAAGAGAAGGAGTTCTGTGATTCTGGTTCTTGGGCTTGGGTGGTTTGTTAGCATCTGGTGATTCAGACGTATGATGTGAATTAAAAGTGATGCTTTTTGCTTGAGCTTCTTTATTGTGTTGTGATGGACATTCTCCAATTTGTTTTAGCATAAATTGACTTGAATGGCTATTATTGTCATTAGAACAACTACCTGGGATGTAAAGCCACACAGAAAGCGTTAGCAGAGAAAGCCACAGTAAAGGTGAATAAGATGTACCAGAACACACAACCTTATTGTACACAAACTCAATGCGTGATAAACACTTTTCCCATTTTTGCAAGTTCTTTTGAATGATCGTACGTAACAATATAATAAGGGTTTTATTAACTACCTCATTTTATTCATCCATTTAAGGATGTACAACGACAGAAAATAATAGTTTAGTGCCTAATTTACTCTACAAAGTGCGTCATCTATGTCACTCATAATTGTTATAGGCAAACCATGTAAATGATTATTTCTTTAAAGAACAAATCAGCAATATACATGCCATCATTAATTTTAGAACATGCAATAAAATGTGTCATCTTAGCCAACGTATCAAAAACAACAAATATAGTGAAGGAGTATACCAACTACGAGGCATTTTTTCACTTAGCTTGCTTACATCATGTTTCATATTGGATCAGTAAAAATGCTCATGTAATATATCTAAGGTCTTTTTAATACCAAAATGCCTCATTAACCTGCCTTTCATTGGCCTTCTTAATAAGCAATTCACACGTAGAACATTTAGGCCCACAAAATTTATCGGCTAAATCAATAACGACTTCGGCCGATTTAGTGAAGTGGGACTACCGAGGTCAGCGGCAGATAATCCCATTGGGGCGGTGAGTCCCAAAGGTAGCCGTCGACGCCTACTTTGCGCCAAATGTGGTCCTTGCGGGTCAAGTCACGTTATACGACGGAGCGTCCGTTTGGAACGGTCGGTTCTCCGGGGCGATCTCAATAAGATCACAGTCGGGTTTTGTTCCAATGTTCACTAGCGATGTGTTATTCATGCCGCGTGGAATTCGCCTACGCGTTCGAGGTTTAGTCTTTCCTGTTGGAGATTTTGTGCTGAATTTATATCTTTTGGCAAAAGGTTGGTGCTTTGTATTACGTGGAAGGTTTATGATTGGTTGAATTGTTACTTTGCGCTTTCGGCTGAGTTTTCGATGTTGGGTTGATGTCTTTATTTGAAATTAAGCCCAGTTTCTGTTAAATGTTGTAAAATACAAGCATACGTGAAATAATAGTTTGTCAGTCATCGTACAGGTTTGCTGATCAGTTGGATTGGGAAATCATTTTTGGGTAAAAGTTGGTGCCATGGTACATAGAGCAAGCACTGATTTTGAGCCTCTTTGATAAAAGATTGCAGGCAAGTCAGGTTTTAGGTAACATGTTCTACACGAATCATATATCCGTTGTTTTTCTTGTCATTTTCATTTTTTAGTTAAGGAATGATCATAATCTAGTTTTGAGTGACAAGAGTGAGTAATGGCATTCAGTAGCGGTGTTTCAAGTTAGGTATCATGCTACTCTCCATATTAGCCCACTTCTCACGGTCTTTATTACCAAAGTGCTAAGAGACTTGAATGTTTCATATGTATTATTCTGGTATGATTAGACGTAGACTTCCTGAAATGTCAAATAGTAGCATTGGCCTCTGTTCCCATAATAGCATCTATTTTCAGGATACTAGTATCATCCAAGTACTTTTACTTAGAACACTAACAAGTTATTAGCTTTTTTTATTTTAAATTTCATCAGAGAGCTTATAGCTCTACCCGAAGACAAGCAAGTTTACTGACTGCATAAGATGCCAATCTTATTAGAAATCATCAGTTAATGAACTTCTGCATTATGGATTTTTCATTCTCAAATTGTGAAGCCTGGCCCTGGCATTGGTACAAAGACTGCCTTTGTGACTGAAATGTTAGGCTGCAGTGACCTTAAAGTTACATTATTTTGTGTAGTGGAAGTGGGCCTGTTTACTCAAATCACAGCTGTACTGTCAAGACGATTTGCGTTGCGAAGCAAACAATGGTAATTAGAATATGATTTATATGAGTCAGATATTTGGGTAATTGAGTTATAACAGTACTTATCTTCTTTTCTACGGTATTTTCTAATTTCAACATTTGCCATTGTACCCATCTGTAAATGAATAGTGGACTTTTGTCTATGTATGTGTGGGTCTGTGTGGAGATTTGTGCATGTTTGTTTGTCATGAATATGTGCTTGAAACCTTGATCAAGCATTCATTGTCTTGGTGGTTTCTCAACTGGTAAGTGAAGTTTTGTTGTAGATATCAATAGCTGAAGGAAAAGATGTATTGAAAATTTCATCCAGAATTCATTGTATTGGGAGCCACTAGACTGGTGAATGAAAGTTTGTCATTTGTAGCCATTTATACTAGTTGAAAGGGATATAACCAAATCTGAGTGCTTTCTCGTTCCTGGTGATGTGAGATGTTGAGTAAGAGTTTGGCAACTTATCTTTCGGGATGGCTGATCCTGCTGGGCTGAACTGCCACTTTGTTTGCTATGTAGACCCCTCATTGTGCTAATGAAAGATATACAGCTACATGCTAAAAGGACTAAGGATGAAGCCAATTATTTTAGCTTGGATGCTTAATTTCTCCATTGTATTGCCCTTTATATTTTTCTATCTATTAAGTTTTGAAGAATCAAGATAGATGTCACAAAATTCTTCAAATTCGAAAAAAATTGCAGAAATGTCACAAGCCTTCATGGTTGGTTCATTAGGCCACAAATTATCTTAGTAGATCTCTAAGGTAATAATTTGCCATCTATTGAGCACTCATGTACTTGCTTTGTAGCGCTTCCAATCTACTGTTGCATATGAATAGACTCTATACATATCTGTTTGTAATGTCCTGACTGGTATTTTACTGTTAATGCTTGAGTTTATCTGGAGATACCTCTCATATTTTCTCAGGCCTTGCCAAAGCCCTTCTTACCAAATTTGATTTTCTTATTCTGCTTCATAAGCTCCTATCATATGAACAAGTTGTAAGCATGATGTGTCAACTGAAATAACTCATTCAAGGAATGCAAATACACAACTCCATCTTCAAATCCTCGGTGCCAACACTAATTCTGTTAATATTTCATGTATCAGGACTGCCAGCAGAGACATCTATTGAAAGGTATGTAACTATTGGTGCCTATTCTCTCCTGCGTTCTGTCACAATTGAGCCTGAGGTCATTATCGGGCAACACTCTATACTTATGGAAGGTTCTTTGGTGGAGACACACTCTATCCTTGAAGCTGGTTCTGTTGTTCCCCTTGGGAGAAGAATTCCATCAGGTGAACTTTGGGCCGGTATTCCAGCAAGGTTTGTTAGGTCTTTGACCCATGAAGAGACCTTGGAAATTCCTAAACTTGCTGTTGCAATTAACGACCACAGCAAAAGTTATTTCTCAGAATTTTTGCCTTACTCAACTATATATCTAGAGGTGGAGAATTTGAAGAAGAAGTTGGGCATTTCTATCTGATGCTTTAGGCTGCCATTTTTGTATAGCAGTGAAACACAGTTTCCTTCTCAGGGAAATAAACAGCTCAAGGACATTAAATCAAGCTTCTCTTTTACTTATCTTTTGTTAGTTGATTTTGTTGGGTGTTAAAAGGGCTGCATGTGGAAGTCACTGAAATGAGATATAGTAGTCACAAGGGGGCATTTCTCGAAATTGTGCTGCGAATGTACCCAGAGGATTGCTTGATAGTTCACTGTATTTGGCATTTGCTTCTGGCTTATTTGATTTCAGTTGCTAAGAGTTTTGTTGATTGTTCCCTCATATAAGTGAAGATTTTCCATTCCAAGGGAGATTAACATCTTATGGTCTGTATCACCAACAAACAGGGTGTCTGTACATAAGGGTTCCTGAAGTCTTAAATTAACATCTTATGGTGTATGTAACTTGTGTAACCCATCATTTTGGGTAACTCTTGTCCGTTGCTGGTCAAGCCGAAGCATACCGCGTATACACTGGAGAATTCTTGAACTGTATTGAAAATAGAAGTATTGAACTGTATTTGTGTATTATGAAGACGAGTTTCTCTGTAGAGTGTAGATTCGTGACCTGTACTGGGAATGTAGAGATTCCCTAGGGTTGGTGGGAAGATGTAATTTAGTCATTTGCTGCTTATGATATTGTAAGGAGTGGACAACGTCATGCATGAGGTATCTTTCACACTTGCACGAACGAAATGTGATACTGAATCATTGTTCTTCGCCAACTCATTCCCAATCTTGCCTCTGCCTCCTATTCCTAGTTATTCCATTTTGTTCTCTTATTCCTTTTTTTTCTTCTTACGGACAAGATTAGGCTACGTTCATTACATATAGACACCAGCTCTTGTAGCTACTAAAGTGGTGGTAAGTTCATCAAGGACAGGGGCTAGATGCATGCAAGAGAGACCTTGGTCTTTATACCTCTGAAAGGCTTTCTGTATTGCTAAAACCCAAAATCATATTCATGGGATGTTATAATATTGAAACCAATTTGCCAATGTATGTCCATAGTTTTGTATAGAATTATTCTTCATATTTCTTGATCTACTTTCTACTAAACTTAAGAGTTTTGGACGAGTGTTTTTTTTTTAATTCTTACCCTGCTCGAATCTAGATTAGTCGGTTGTTCATGTGGTACTGAATATCGGGTGGTTTACTTAAAAAAAACAGAAAATACATGAGAAAAGTATCTCATAATATGTAAAAAAATATAATGCATATAATAATGTTTACATGAAAAGTTATCTACCGCATTAATCTTGCAGAAGTTAAGAAATCGGAATGCTAGCTATGAGCCATTTAATAAAGAGACTCTCTTTATATAGCCGTAATTTTGGCTAACTTGTCAAGCTATTTAGCTAAGGAGGACGAAGATACTGATGGACTCACAGACAAAATAAATCAACACAAAAAGAGATGGGCTCAAGCCTAGAACAAAAGTAAGAAGACAAATAGAGCAAAACAGAACAAAAGAGATGCTACAGTACCATCGTCCTTCATGCCCCACCGATTGCTACGCCGCATCAGTAGCAGAACTTGATCCTTTCATCATTCTATTCGATTTTTTGTGAATATTGAGCCGCCTATAGCCTAGTCCTTCTTTTCGTACAATTTCTCTCTGTATGAAACCTAGTGGTTTATTGCAATAAAATATGTGTGATTCCACCAAAACTTCGCTTGGTTAGCTACCTGCTTCGATACTTTACTTTTCATGGTATCAGAGCTAATCAAGTCCTAAAATTACCCTTTTTTATCATCAAATTCACTTCCTTAGAGTCTTATTTGAATTATGGATGGAATTGTCGAAGGAGAAGCTAGTGTTACTGCAAATCCCCAAAACACTCAACCAATTACCCACACTAACGACGATGACCCTTACCTTGTCACCAGCGCCGACAATCCTGGCATGATATTAGTTACAACTCTGCTCGATGGAGATAACTATCTCTCCTAGAATCGCTCTATGATAACATCGTTGAAGGCCAAGGACAAATTGAGGTTTGTCACCGGCGATAACCCAAAACCCACGGGAGATCCAACAATGGTGAAGAATTGGGAGAGAGCTGATAGTCTTGTTACCTCATGGATTACAAAACCATCTGCAAAGAATTAAAAGATGCCTTTCTGTTCGTGCCATCTGCAAGGGATTTACGGGAGGAACTCAAGGAACAGTTCAGAGAAAGCAATGGTCCGATGATGTACTCCCTGAGAAGAAAAATTAGCTCTTCCAAGCAAGTTAATCAGTCAATCTCTGCCTATTATACCAAGATTAAGCACCTGTGGGATGATATTAGCTCTCTTAAACTTGCCCCTATATATTCTTGTGGAGTTGCTAGACATTATGTCGAAATAGAAAATGAAGTTAGGGTGACTCAATTTTTAATGAGTCTAAACGAAGAATATGCTCATGTGGTTAACCAAATACTGTTGTTGGATCCTCTGCCCACTGTGAATAAAACTTATGCCATGCTTTTGACTATCGAAAGACAAAAAAATATTGCTGTGGATAATGAAGGAGCTGGCCATATGAATATAACTATGACAGCTAAGACAGGGACCACCAAGAAGCCTGGCCAAGGGAGTTTCACAAGAAAGAAACCCTTTGTGAAGAAAGAGGATCGATTCTGTGAGCATTGTGAGCAATTTAGGCACCTTAAGGAGACTTCCTTTGAACTACATGGATACCCTGAATGGTACAAGGAAAAGAAGTAGAAGCTGAGAAAAAGAGAAACAAATGTGGCAACTGCGATACCAGAAGGAGCTATGGAAGGGTGTCATACTCCATCAGAAGTCGCCTCGAGACAATCTGACTGGAATGCCAATCTGTCATCAATGATTCAGTAAGAGTTGCAGAAGATGAACAAAGGCAAAGGGGTAAATGAGGTGAATTTTGTGGGATACTCTAATTATTCAGGTAATGCCCTTAATCACTTAATTCTCGCGACTGTTAAGTCTGAACTTGGCTCGTGGATAATAGATACTGGTGCGTCTACCCATATGTGCTCAAGCCTAAATAAATTTATCTGTTATTGTTGGCCCTGGTTCCCGTACGGATTTTATGGCGACTACATGTCACCATTTGGACTGTCTTTGAATTTATTTTGGGAAACATTTCAAGAAAAGAACAGGATTTATGAAAACACGTGGTGGAATCGTA
>JAOQMS010000006.1:36342581-36384599 GCA_027563885.1 Erythroxylum longipes
GCCACCCTCGCGGGGCACGGATTCGGATATCACTGTCGATATCGGGTTCGGTCCGGCGGGAGTGGGGTGTTACACACAATCTACTTGTTTTATGCTCAAAAATTTCAAGTAAACGTGACTTGTAGCTTAAAAGAGTCGATATCGATCCCACAGGGATTAATGTCCAGACACCACTTAATTTAGATAAAACTTTGTTTAAGAAACGAAATTGATTAATAAAAAAATCTGGAAAATTATATTAAAAATAAAAGACTAACGCAAATCAATAGACGATACCAATGTGTAGGACAATCGGAATTCAAGAATCTAAAGACTAGAGATTACTCTTTTTACTATTTTGTCTCCCTCCTATTTTATTGATTGAATTGTGTCTCACCCTAGATTTCTGAATGTATTACCTACCCTCTCTTAAGGTGTAATTAATTGTCCCTAATCGAATTAAAGGGAATCAATTGGACGATCTCTCAACCTACCTAATGACTCTACCAATTCAACTAGTTATTAAACAATCCTATGGGTGATCAATTGACTAACCGAGATCTCTTCTAACTATTTAATTAATGTGATGATTGCTAGTCTATAGGTCGCCAACTATCGTTGTACCAACATGCATAAATTTATCTTACTCACTCTCTCGATTTGTTGCAAGATAACTAATAAAATCAACAATCGTCAAAGACAACTTCATTCAATTTAATAAAATAGGAGTTCTAACAAAATAGTTCAAAAGCAATTCCTAAAACTAAATCAGCCTTACATAGTCTCCATAACATCATCAACATTCAAATAAACCATTTTACAAAGAATAGAAGAAGTAAAATTGACAAAAATTTGAATAAAAGAACTCCTTCTCTTCTTTGCCAAAATCTGGAAATTTTGGTGTTGATGTGCTATTTTCCCCAATCTTGATGATGATCCTTGACTTTAATCCTTCCTCAAGGCTCTAAACATGTGTCCTTCACTCAAAGATGATGTTTCTACAGAAGGGTTTCTTCTCCCTTGAAGATGAAGGCTTAATTATCCTTTAATAGTCTAAAAACCCTAAGTTTAATAAAGCCCCGCGTATTATCTTGGATTGTAATTGCCACGGTCGTGGGAATTAGCATGGTTCCCACGATCATGGGAATTTGCAATAGATGAACTCCTTTTTTCGCTTCCTCTTTGATCTCTAGTTCAACCTCCAAGTTAGTCCATCTTCCTTCCTATATAAAAATAGTCAATCTTACCTTAAATTAACATCAAACACAAAAGAACAACAAGGAAATCAAACTAAACAAAAATATACAAAATGAATCCTAAACTACAACAATAATCAACAAGTATGCAAGAAAACACATGCCAATTATATAGAAAAATATAGACTAATCCATACCTATCAACATCCCCACACTTGAATCTTTGCTTGTCCTCAAGCAAAATAAATATAACCACTCAATTTTATCATTTCATCTTCACAAAGATCAAAGCATACAATTTCCCAAATTTAAACTAACTCCAATATTAAGTTAATACACATATCATGACTACTTTTTCATTGGTGTACATAAGCAAACTCAATAATTGACACCAATACTCAAAGATAAGTAAAGATGCAAAATGAATTTTCCTCACGGTTTTCACTCATTTCTCTCAAATGTTTAATGGTTAGTGTTTCACTCAAACTTCCTATAAGAAACTACACTACGATAGGTTTGCTAATACACCAATTCTCCTTTATAATGATTGCATGCATGAATAGATCAAAAGGACTTGTTTAGGGTTTTAATGTGGTAAGGGTTAAGGTAGATAAGTAGGGAAAAAAGGGTTAAGTACAAGCATTAGTAAAGTAAAAAGAGGATAAAATTGGGATAATCAAAACATCGAGATACACAAATGAAACTAATACTCTGCACTTATTTATGCTACTTAATTGTTCTTCCTTTTCTTTTTCTTTCATTTTTATTTTCAAATTTTCAATTTTCTTTATTTTTCTTCATACATGGAAGAACTATGACTCAAAATAACACTATATACAATGTAACTCATAAGCAGAAGTATACTAAACTCATCCTGGTAACAAAAATTTCACAACGATCCCAACTATGTGTTACTTAATACTCTACTAAGCTTGTGAACTGGTAGGTTAATAAGGTTTAAAGTTTTAAAATTTTGAGTGTTTTCAAGAATCAAAAGGTTAAGGCTTAACGGGGGTAGCAAGGGATAATACAAAAGGTAGGTCGTTTAAGCCAAGAGTTAAAATAAGAAAAAGGGCCTAAATCATGTTTATTAAGCATGCATCTAGTAGACTCAAACCGGTTCAAAGCAAGTTATAAAGGTAGTAACCTAAGGAAGTAACACTCAAAAAAGAAATAGAATGACTATGTATGGAGTCATATGGCTCAATTCTCACTTTGGCTCAAATGAAAACTCATTATGCATCTCTACACTACCTCATTGTTCAAATGTCAATTTATGAGTAAGCTTACATAACTAACTACTTTTCATCACTCTATATGGCTCACTTTCTACTTAAGTATCCTAATCTAAGTTCAAGCATGCATTCAATCTAATTCCAACTAGTATGACAGAATTTCATGGCAATATTTATCAGAGTCATTCAAGTATGGTTCCATTGCTAATACAAAGCACATATAATATACCTAAACATACATCCTATCTAACAAAATGCAAACAATGAAATTGAGAAAGTCAATGTCACATCCCCATACTTAAAGTTCACATTGTCCTCAATGTGACAAGTCATCCACCAAATAAGGGAAAATGACTTCAAACCAAACAAAAGAAATTGAAACACACAACTAACATGAAACCAAACAAAAAGAAAAATTGATAACAAACCAAGCAAAAGATGAAATTGAACCAAACAAAAGAAACAACAAAATTTAAAAGTAAAAGGGTAAAAAAAACTTATTCAAATGATGGTGGCGACGGTGTTAGTGAAGGAGCTTTAAAATTGTTCCTTCGATAGAAGTTGAGTAACCTCTTCTTCAAGCTGCACTGCTTCTTATGGACTTACCACATTTGGGTGCTGAGTTTATTTAAATGGGATGTCAGTTTTTATTGATTGGAGGCCATCTGGTCAAGAATTTGTTGATATCAGTCGACCTTTGCTGGTCAAGAATTTGTTGATATCAATAGAGGATCAGTTTGCATCTATATCTTGACCCCACCTATTCCTCACTGCAACATGTGTCTGAAGATTATGGAGGTCCATAGACTGGACTTCCACAATCTCGAATCACCTCAAATACGATATGTCAAACATATCATGTCGTGTTGTACTTACCTCTTCCACATTAAGGTTATAATAAATAGCTAAAGCAGTAACAACATGTGGCATTCCAAAATATGAACTTTTTTATTAATAACACTTACTATTGATCGAAAAATTCTAAAAGGCATGTTGATTTTAACTTTTCGATCTATGCACCATAAAAAGAAATGTTTATTGGTCGAACATTTGCTACTTTCAGATTTAGTGAACACAGTTAAACACATAAATTTATGCAAGAGCAAATGTTCGACACTATAGATTAAAGAATTCGGTGCATTGCGTGAGTCAAAATTGTCTTCCCCTGTTAGATTTTCTAATAGGAATCCACTTTAAAATCAATGTGATCATCTAAAATTTTTGTATTTTGCAAATTGAAAAGATGACGCATGATGTTATAATCCAATTTGTAGATAGTATCGAATAATCTAAACTAGAAGATGTCCATTTTAGGGGTATAGCAAACATTTGTGAAAAACTCAATGTTCATCATAGGATGGATCGGCATGTCACACTGGATGAACTTATTTCAACCTATATCATGCAGCTAGTCGCTCAATATTTGGCCTCACTCCTATGTTTTCTAACACTTCAAAATCAAAACACCAAGGAGTGACTATTACTTTATCCCTAAAGTCATGGAAGCGTGTACCTTCTTCTTCCGAGTAAATTGGGAAAGGAGAGCGGTAAGTCGCTGCTATATCACTCTTACCTTTACCGAAAACTTGACAATGGATTTTGTCAGTTGATTTTCAAGTCATCATCTTCCTTGGTGCCATTGTAAGAAGAAAACCTACAAAAAATGAGAGGAAAAGAGTGAAATTTGACTTTTAGACAGAGAGAGAGAGCAAAATCTTACCCAAATCCTTGTGTCTTTGAATGGTTAATGCATAAAAAGAGTGAAGGATTATAAGATTAACGGAAAAAATGAATACAATACAAAGAATCTCAAGGAAAAATTAAGAGTTTAGAGAGTGGGAGGAGGATTTTCATGGGTTAGAGAGAGAGGGAGTGAAAATTTTGAGAGGGGTGAAAGAAGAAAATGGGAGGGAAGTTTCAATTTCCCTCTCGGACGGTGGTAGTTCCCACAATTCCCACGATTGTGGGATTACTCTCTAGGAACTTTCTGGAGAGATTTCCCACGATTATGAGAATTCCCACAATCGTGGGTTTTCTCTCCAAAAACTTTATGGAGAGCTTTCCTATGATTATAGGAATCACTACAATTCCTTGGTGATTCTCACAAATCCAAATCTTCTTCCAAGCTTAATATTACTTCTTCATGATCCCACAACCTACAAACACATCAAATTAATATCATCAACAAGAATTTTAAAAGGAAAACAAATTGAAATTCTAACAAAAACCACATTAACATCAATCAAACTTAATTCAAACATGATTATAATTAAAGAAATCCAATGAACAAATAGACAAAGACAATCAAAAGAAAATAAACATCCATGGGTTGCCTCCCATGTAGCGCTTCTTTAACGTCGGTATCTCGACTCTCCTTGATGCTCATGGCGGCTTAAATGACTGATATGGTAGCAGTGCTAAAACTAATCTCAAACTATGTAGGTGAGCTACCTTATTATGGACTCCACCATCCTTGTTGTTTTCCTTCCTATGCCTTCTCCTGCTCGATCGTTCTTCTTTCATGCATTCTTAGGGTCCTCAACATCTTCCCATCCACCTTAGGGTTCAGGTTCTTTGATGCTCATTGGGGGGTGAAGGAGCGCAATAATTTTTCTTCAATACCTTGAATGTTAACTGCTCCTTTCCTACTCTCAATATTAATTTGCCCCCATCAACATTAATAACTAAACGTGCAGTAGCCAGAAATGGTCGCCCAAGCACCATCGGGGTTTCCTTGTGTTCTCTAATATCTAGTATGTAGAAGTCTACTGGAAAAAAGAAATTGTCAATCTGTATTTGTAAATTCTTAATGATTCCCTTCGACAAGTGTACCATTCTGTCGGCTACTTTCACCAATGTCTTAGTGGGCTCTAACTCTCCTAAACCTAGCTTCTGAATGAATGAGTAGGGCATCATGTTGATTCCAGCTCCCAAATCTACAAATGCTCTGTCTATGTGAACTCAATAAATACCGCACGGAATAAAAAAAATCCCCTGGGTCTTCTTTCTTTTATGCTATAAGTGAGTTTCCTTCTGATATGTGTTCTTCGACCTCTTTTTTCACCGGTGCCTTCAATGTGAGTTTTGTTCAGGGTTGATTGGTTATATCCGACATCTCACTTAACTCACCTTCCTTAGAATTCCTCATTGCTCCGCTTAAAGATGACTTTTGCTGGATAAAAATCCTAAGTGGAAGTCCAAGTTAAAGCTCCTTGATCGGCTCGCTTACTAGTTCACTTGGGAAGACTTCCACAACAGTTTGTCCTTCTCTCTTAGCTCCGTTTTGCTCCTCATTCTCGTTGTCCTTCCTTTTCCTCTATTTGAGTAATGACCATGATTCTTTCTTTAGGATTAATTTTAGTGTTGCTCGGTAGGCTACCTGCATTTTGAGAAGATAATGCGTTAGTGAGTTGCTCTACCTAAACCTACAGATTGTGGATGGAAGATGGATGATTCTTCAGGATTTGGTTAAATTTCACTTCCATCCTCTTCTGATTCTCTTCCTAGCTGGCAAACATCCTCTTATAATTCTCCTCTTGAGCTGTCTATTTAGACCCCAACGCTTTCATCATCTTGTCCATTTTGCTTTCCATTGCTTCGATTGGATCTTGTTGAAAACCTAGTGGACTTTGTGATCTTTGCTAGTTGCTAGCATTGTTATTACTCTAAGAAAAATTTGGATGGTTTTGCCACCCCGGATTATAGGTGTTAGAGTACAAATTATTAGCTTTCTGTGGCTAGCCCAAGTAACTTACCTGTTTAGTACCACTAGCTCCCAATAGGAAACACTTTGCTGAGTCATGGTTGCTCTGCCCACACAACTCACACTAAACTTGTATTGCCCTAGCTATCGAGGTAGATGCTCCTTGCATATTGTTCAAATGTTTCGTAAGAGTCGTGATCTGAGCCTGCAAGATAGTAACAAAGTCAATGGGTATCATACCTTTTTGTTCCTTCTGTCCCTGTCTACTCCTCTTGCTCGACCACATGCAGCTGTTGCTTGCCAACTTCTCTAACAGATCATGAGCTACTTTCACCATCTTCCTCATTAATGAACCTCCTGCTGCTACTTCGATGGTTCCTCTAGTGCTTGGATTCACTTCATTGTAAAACATTTGAAGCAGGAACTCCCTTGGCAGGTTGTGATAGGGACAGCTTCTCTGAAGTTCCTTAAATCTCTCCCAAGCTTCGTAGAGAGACTCCTCTTTGTTTTGCTAGAAATTTGTTATCTCCTTGATAATCCTTATCGTTTTCATTAACGGGAAATACTTGGAGAGGAATGCTTGGGCAAGCTACTCCCAAGTCGTAATCTGGAAAGAATTCAATGAGTTATACCACGCTTTAGCCCGATCCTTCAACGTGAATGAAAATAGTCTTATCTTCACCACATCGTTGGACATTCCATTGAATCAGAATATGTCACAGATCTCCAAGAAATTTGTGCTATAGGCATTCGGATCCTCGTTGGATAGCCCGTAGAAATGCATACTATTTTGTAGAATGTTGAGTAGCATCGGATTTATCTCAAAATTATTTTCTTAGACCACTGGTCTCGCCACTCCTTGAGGACTAAAACCTAGCTTCAATGAAATCCATCAAAGTTCTCTCTGGTCCTCCTTGCCCTCCTTGCCCTCCTTCTTTAGCATATCTTATGGTGAAAAGTTAAGATGCTTTGCTCTTCTTAATTCTCTTTCGTGCATTTTGATGTTGAGAAATTCGTTTTACACTCATTTCTTTCATTCTTCTTGTGCTCCTTATGTTCATGCACCTACAATTACACAAGGAAATGTATCAAAAACTCCTAAATCAGAGTAATCTAAATTAAACAAGATGCTAAACAATCAATCCCTGGCAACTGTGCCAAAAACTTGTTGAGTGTAATTATGTAACACAATTTACTCGTTTTACGCTCAAAAATTGTAAGTGAACGGATCATGACTTGTAGCTTAAAAGGGTGGATATCAATCCCACAGGGATTGACGCCCAGACACCACTTAATTTAGATAAAACTTTGTTTAAGAAACAAAATTGTTTAATAAAAATAATCTGGAAAATTAGATTAAAAATAAAAGACTAACACAAAGCAATAGACAATACCAACGTGCAGAACAATCGGAATTCAAAAATCTAAAAACTAGAGATTAACTTTTTTCTCTATTTTGTCCCCCTCCTATTTTATTGATTGGATTGTGTCTCACCCTAGATTTCCCAATGTATTAACTACCCTCTCTTAAGGTGTAATTAATTGTCCCTAATCTAATTAAAGTGAATCCACTGGATGATCTCTCAACCTACCCAATAACTCTACCAATTCAACTAGTTATTAAACTATCCTATGGGTGATCAATTGACTAGACGAAATCTCTCTTCTAAATATTCAATTAACATGATGATTGCTAGTCTATAGGTCGCCAACTCTCGTTGTACAATCCTACACAAATTTATCTTACTTACTCACTCGATTTGTTACAAGATAACCAATAAAATCAAGAATCATTAAAGACAACTTCATTTAATTCAATAAAATAGGAGTTCTAACAAAATAATTCAAAAGCAATCCCTAAAACTAAATTAGCCTAACATGGTCTTCATAACATCATCAACATTCAAATAAACCATTTTATAAAGAATAGAAGAAATAAAATTGACAGAAAATTGAATAAAAGAACTCCTTTTCTTCTTTGCCAAAATCTAAAAATTTTGGTGTTGATGTGCTATTTTCCCTAATCTTGATGATGATCCTTGAATTCAATCCTTCTTCAAGTCTCCAAACATGTGTTCTTCACTCAAGGGTGGGGTTTCTACATACGGGTTTCATCTCCCTTGAATATGGAGGCTTAATTATCCTTTAATAGTTTAAAAACCCTAAGTTTAATGAAGCCCCACATATTGTCTCAGATTGTAATTCCCATGATTGTCGGAATTGGCATGATTCCCATGATCATGGGAATTTGCAATAAATGAACTCCTCTTTTCTTCTTCCCTTTGATATCTAGTTCAGCCTCCAAGATGCTCCATCTTCCTTCCTGCATAAAAATAGTTAACTCTTACCCTAAATTAACATCAAACAGAAAAGAACAACAATGGAAATCAAATTAAACAAAAATATACAAAATGAATCCTAAACTACGATAATAATCAACAAGTATGCAAGAAAACACATGCCAATTACATAGAAAAATATAGACTAATGCACACCTATCACTAATCAGCCAATTGGAACTCTGTTTGTTGCTCCAAGTGAATCTGTGTCCCTCGGATTTTAAGTCAGAAATTTCCACATCTTTCGTGCATTCTAACAAATATGTATTGTAATTGTGTAAGTTACAATTCCCTTTTGCTTTCGATTGATAAATAGTGGAGTTGAAGTTGCCACATATGATCCATAGGCCATTGGTTGTTCCTTTTAGTCTTCTCAATGCATTTTATAGGTCCCTTCTTTAAAATGTGGTATTGTGTCCATAGACAAAAGTAGCCATCATTAAAATGTGTTTAGTTTTGAATGTTATTTTTGTATGCATGAATTGCTCTCTTGCTTCTAAAACTTCCATCTCTACCTGATCCACATCGTAGACTAGGATGATTCTCCCACAGCCATGTAATTGATGATTGGATTTTACACACCATTAGCTACCAAAATAACCTAATTTATTCAGATTTTCGAGTCTAATTTTAGTTTTTAAAAGACAAATAAATTTAGGTTTTTCCTGTCGGATACACTCCTCCAAGGCATTGAGCTTTGAAGGATTGTTTATTCCTCTAACATTCCATACTAGAAAGGTCATGTAATACTAGTTTTACCTTTTGAGCCTTTCCTACTGCTCCGAATGCTCTTACCCTTAGATAATGGAGTTTGTCTCTTGTGACAGATTAGTGACAATCTACTGTTTGATTCCAGGGGACTTCCCTTATGTTGCTCTCCTTTATCAGAATTAATGATAACCAGTTCATTTATCACATCCGAATTGTGTAAACCAATCTTATTTGTTGATGCCTTGAATTTTAACTGCTGATCCTATACAATATGTTCAGCTAGATCATCCTTTGACTCGTAGGTCTGTCCTCTGTTTACTTGGTTTTCTTTTCCCCGATCCTCTAACATTCCTTTTTGTGGCTTAAGATCATCACTGTTGGCTTTCCCATCAATTTCCAATGGTATGTTACTATGACTTTGTCTTCCTTGAGTGAATTACCCTCAGCCAATCTTAAAATGGGGATATAATCTTTCATCTCCTTCGAAATGTCCATACTCATACACAATCTAGCATATCTAACCTGTTTCCTTAGTGAAATATTCTCATCCATACATATTGGTTTTCCCAAGTAGCTAACTAAGAAACTTTGACCTTTGGTGGTCCAGTATTCTAGTGGAATATTGTGGATGTTCACCCAAAGTGGAATGTTCATAACTCTGATTTTTTCTAATTCCATACCTGGTTGCCAGTTTTCTATGAATAAAAGAAGGTATGAGATGTGTCATGGTCCTTCCTCTATTACTTTCAAAGCCTTTGTTTTTGCACTAAAAGTAATAATAATATTGTAGTTTTCAGTTAACATTACCTCTTGAATGCCTCTTCCTTTCCAATTTTTCTGAACCCAAGCTTGTATTACAGGAAAAGGTGGACGTTTATCCATGAATAACCTGATGATTACAGCTTCTTAAGATTTTACACCCTCCTGTAAGATGTCCAGAGTTGGTGCCACCATCAACTTACCGTCTAGTTCAACCGGGGGGTTGTAAAAGAGAGAGGACTTCGAGCTTTCCCCAACTACCTACTTCTGGGTTTTTATTTTCTTTTCAAGAATTTGATTATCATTTGCTATTTTGACCAGCTTGGGATAGTTTGAGGGTAAATTTGAGGAATAAATATGCTTTCTGAAGCTGGGAGAAGAATCTAGGTTTGTAGAAGATTTAGTGGAGTAGGATAAGGGGGAGCGAAAATGTGGTTGGGGATGGTTGAGGTAGGATTTCGAGTGTCTTGGTTTGGAACTGTTTGTGGTTGATCTAGGGGGAAGTTTAGAAGAGGATGGAGATGGAAGGCTCGAGGATAAAGGGGGGAATTTAGAGGAATTAGGAAGCAGTCATGTTAGCTTATTTAGGTAAGGAGGTAATGGGACAACAGTTGTGGCAAAAAAGTTGACAAAGAAGAAAAAGGTAAGTTTAGGGGGCAGGAAACAAATAAAGGAGGAAAAGATAGCTATGCCCCTGAACAGGAGGAATAGGAAAGAGGAGGATGGAGAAGGAGAATGGCAGGGTAGAAAGAGAGGAAGAGAGAACGAATCTTTCGTTCGATATGTTGCTAGATGTCAATGGCTCCGTCGCTCCAGTGGCTCAAGCGCTCTCCTTTAAGTCTCTCTATTGCTCAACACAATTAATATGTTGAAGGAGTTTATAGTTAAAGAGATAAGAGAAGATAGGATATGGAATAAGTTAAAAGAAGCAGGAACCAGGATGTCGAAGACGATGGAAGAGTTTGAAATAGTCATTCATTGTTAAACTTGAAGATTAAAAACTCGTCTTCGTTCACCATTATGCTCTATAAACCGCTATTTTTCCAAGTTGCATTAACCCATTGCTGGATTATTGG
Organism: Erythroxylum longipes; assembly: GCA_027563885.1. Classification (NCBI taxonomy): domain Eukaryota; kingdom Viridiplantae; phylum Streptophyta; class Magnoliopsida; order Malpighiales; family Erythroxylaceae; genus Erythroxylum; species Erythroxylum longipes. The sequence goes on from JAOQMS010000006.1 coordinate 36,353,580, forward strand.
GAATGCTAGCCTTTTTTCCAGTAAGAAACCCACAAGCTTTAAAGCTCCATTTTCTAGCGCCTTGTTGTAAAACATCCAATGGCACCTAGATTCGCTTTCCCTCTTCACATTCCATATACTTGAGCTTGCCCAAGTTCCACGAGTCTCATACTACTAAACTCTATGTAGTTCTCTCCATTGCTCTTTTGGGTTGCTGTTTTTCTGAGTTTATTGTGGGTTTAAAGTAGGGAAGTCAGAGTTATTAAGATGGAAAGAAGATGGTCCATGTATTTTATGTAAGCTTTTTTCAGGTTTAGGTTAGGCACATCAAATCTTCTGTTCCAGTTATTCTATTCCAACACTGTTCCATTAAATCTCTTCCATACATTTATGTGAGATCCATGTAAATGTGTGGATGAGATTTAATGGAACATGATATGAATACCATAACTGAAATAGGAGATTTGATCCCCAAGTTGGGTGTTATTTTGGGTTTTTTGGGCTCCATTTAGAGGTGGTTGTTAGGTTTCGGGATATGGGGAACTAGATTGTCTAGTCGAAAAAAGAGGGAGGGAGAAGCTTGGAAAGTCATAGAAAAAGGTTGTAGAGAGAAAGAGGAGCATTCTAGTAGTAATTCTAATGGGTTCCTTTTAAGTTATATGAGATTGATCATTTTAACAAAATCAGAGTTTGGAATTATTCCCTTCTGATGATCAACTTATGGATTATAAAACTAGTTATAGATTGGTTTCTTAGACTAATTAACAAGTCTTGTAAGAAGAAACCTATAATTTCTTTAGTTTTTTATTTTCATATAGGCTCTTTGACTGACCCTTTAGTTTTTTACAATCTACTTTCAGCTTTAATGGTTCTCTATTACATATTAAGAGTTTTATCTGACTACGAAACACGTTAGTCAAAACACAACCTTTCTAAATGTAAAAAATGGACTAAATTATATAGTAATTATTTTTGTGACTTTCATTGTTATCATAATTTATATTAAATAAATTACCTTTAAATATTAGATATTATTTATTAGTATATATAAAAAACTTATTCTATATAAATTAGATGAGCACTAAAATCATAGTTCTTGATCTTTTTTGCTTAAAAACATATATAAATACTCTATAGCTTACCAATCAAAAACTTGTTCTCATATAAAGGAGCAATAATAATACTATGAAACATTAAATATGTTAGATACCTGAGGGACTTAAAGATTCTTGAAGTTAATCCTTCAAGTTTAAAATATTATAATATATTATTAATTCTATTAGACTCTTGCATAGTTTAATTATTTTTATTTTTTAAAAACTTCGACATATATCAAATAATGTTATTTAGTTATTATATAACTCATTCCAATGTTTTTTAAATTTTTATCTATTATTTTACCCAAAATGACATAGTATTGAAATTTTAGTTTTAATATGATATTGTTTAAAGATACGAATGAGATAAGTAATAATTTCAAAAGATGAAAATTGAAAAAAAGTTTAACCATGAAATTTTCTAATATATTTAACTCGTATAATATTTTACTTTGCATTTAAGACATGGTTGAAATCCACCTTTTATAAGCAAGACATCTTTCTAATGAAATTAAGCACAACTTATATGTGTGCTAAGTTATTGAGTTATAATAAATTCATGGTTTACAATGAAAAAGCTCATTTGTCAAAGAAATAATATCCTATAATAACCTTTTTAATGATCAACATTTGGAGCATAAACATTCTTACATTTTCTTACACAAACTTTGAAATTCAAGAGATTACAAAAATATAAGAGAAATAATTACATTTTTGAACAAACAATAAGATCTGTAATTAATCCAAATAGAAGAATTTAGTGGGAGAAACATGTCACTTTAGCTTAGTGTCACAATTAAGTATTGTTTGATAATTATATTCATAACTTTTGATAAGAATATCAAATCTAGTTGAATCAAAAGGTTAGAAAAATTAAGAGATTTATTTATAGTTAATGAGAAGGTGTTAATTGATATCAGTAAAAAGCTCTTATATTTTATTAATCGAACCCCAATTTAATACCTAATTAGATAACCGAGTTCCTGACCAAACTATAGTGTTGTTTCTTAAAATTAAAACATTGATTAATAAAATGAACCTATCCATTAATCAAATTGCTTGATATGACATTTTAATTATAATTATTGGTAATTTCAATTATTATTTTCATAAAATTGAATGAAAGAAAACAAGAGAACATATTAAAAAGTAATAATGAAGCCTGAAATAAGGGATTCTAACAAAGGGAAAGGGGTTTATGGTAGGTTTTTCTCACAGTGGAAGGGATACAAGTAAAAAGAAAGTACTTTTTGCAACAAATAAGAGGTTTAAGGTACATATTGTACGATTAAATGTAATATGCTTCAATTATGATCTTTAGGATATGGGATTACTAATTTATTTGTTATTGATATTTAGTATCATTAGTAGTTATTTTCATGCTTTTATTTGTTTAAAAATGGGTTAAAGTTGTAAAAAATTCATATAAGGGTTATAATGGAGTTATAATTTCAATAATTTGATAGTTTTGGATTTTTTTACTCACAATTTATATGGGGAGATGTGTGTTAAATGATAATTAGTCATAATTTAGATGCTTGTATTTCATTGTGTAGGTGCCATGTGTGTAATTAGAGTATGATTAGAGTGTGATTGCAATTATATATGCATAATAAGATTATAATTGAAACTTAAACATGTTATTTTTGTATTTATGTGATGGCTAAAGTGAGACATGTACCATTCCATAGTGAGAGATAGTTGAATGAGACTTATTAATTGAAGTCATAATGGGTCATGTTATTTATGGAGCAATAATTGCCTGCCTATTAATTGAGGCTAGAATAGCATATATACAGTCTATTGTTTGGAATGAATTATTTTGTACTAGATCATTATGTGTAGAAATCTATTGGTTAGGATTAATTAATTACTAATTTTGGATATAAATCTCTTTAATTTGTTGAAATTATTATTCAAAATTAATGAACTTGTTTCTTAACTATTCTCAGATGATTTTCAACACATGAAAGATGAAATTGGATCAAAAAGATGCAAGGAAAGTAAAGACAATTTGAATTCTTAGCTGGCAAAAAAATAATTAACTAAGCGTAGGCACGTGCAAGGAAAATGATTATCTGCAGAATCTGAGTTGAAATTAGATTTGATCCACCTAAGATCTTCATGATTTTAGGAATCAAGTTGTTGCCTTGCTGATGGGGATCAGCGACATGAATATGTGGAGAGTGTATCTGCTGAAGATTACGACATGAGGGAAGAGGGAGGAGATTGAAAATCATTAAAAACACATTAACTGTTCACATTGGGGGAGGTTTTTTTTATACATTTTCTGCAATAGTCTTTCTAGTTTTTAGGATTTTTTGTAATTTTTTCTGGAAAAAAAACAAGGGATGGAGACTTTGTATTTTGCTGTTCTTTTGTTGGTTTTTACTTTTGTTATGAGTAGCTAAATTCTTCTTCTTGGTTGAAGGGAACCACGTTATGATCTAGTATGTGTGAAATTTTTAAATAAAGTTTATTTCATTGATGAATATTAAGTGTCTTCCGAATTGCTTTTCATGATTGAATTAATTGATTTCTAGGGTGCGCAACTAGGAATTGATTTGTTTAATTTATAGCCAGATTAGTAGGATTTGACGTTTAGTCTTTCTAATCCAAAGTGGCAATTAGGATTAACATCTTTACGTTAGAGTTTGTAAATTCTAAGAAGATGCTTAACTTGATTAAATGCATGTCGTATGTGTGTTGTCTTCTTCATTGGTTTCTTAGTTCTTAAAGCTATTAATCAATTAAACTTAAGATCATATCTAAGTCGTTAACTGATAAGAATGTTTAGAATACATGTTTCTATTCATTTAATCTTAAGAGAAAACATTACCCAATGAATGTTTGTTAATGGACTGAGTCTTATATCGAGAATCCATATTAGGTACAAGAGTAGACAGTATATGTATGTTACAAGAGTAGACAAGACAACTCAACTGCTATTTGATTTAGAGATTGAGAAGACAGCTAAAAGGTTATGAAAATAGACAAAACAACAACAAGTGCAGAAAACGGAAATGATAGCTGCAAATCGCACTCTTTGTGAACTAGATGCACCCACGGATGCTCAACAACCCCACTGCATTAACTTTTCAAATTTGAGGGGCAACAAAACTTTTGAATTAAAATCTGGGTTGATGCATTTATTACCGATTTTTAGAGGTTTACCGGTAGAGGATCCTTACAAACATTTGAAGGAGTTTGACATGGTTTGTATAGGTATGAAGCTAAAAAATGTGATGGAAAAGCAAATCAAACTAAGAACCTTCCCATTTTCTCTCAAAGATGATGCTCAAAATTGGTTGTACTATTCAACTGGAGAAAATGTGCAAACATAAGCTAAAATGAAGAGACTCTTCTTTGAGAAATATTTTCTAGCATTAAGAGCTGCCAACATTAGAAAGGAAATTTGTGGCATTCGACAACTCACGGGGTAGACATTTTACAAATATTGGGAAAGATTCAAGAAACTTTGTGCTATATGTCCTCATCAGCAAATAATTGACTAGTTGTTGATTTAGTACTTCTATGAAGGTCTTTTGCTCACAGATAGGAGTATGATCGATATTGCAAGTGGTGGAGCTTTAGCTGATAAAACACCGACAGCCGCAAGGGATTTGATAGCAAATATGGCTTCCAAGACATAACAATTAGGGATACTTTCTAGGCAGGGTTCAAAACACGTAAGTGAGGTGAATGTGACAACTTTGGAGAAAAGATTGGATGACCTTATATCTTTAGTGCAACAACTTATAGTTATAAAGAAAGAAGAAGCAAAGGTATGTGGAATAGGTTTGATGTTAGGACACTCCACTAATGTATGTCTAGTTTTGCAGGAAAAAAATGCAAAACAAGTGAATGTCATAGGGGGTTTTACTGGACCAAATCAGAGGAAATATGACCCATTCTCTAATACCTACAATCCTGGTTAACGTGATCATCCGAATTTTCGTTATACGAACTCTCAAGGACAGTAAGCTACCACAAGCTTCCAATAATTTAGAAAACCATATGTACCTAGAGAACATCAACAAATGACATCCGGTTCTAAAGGTAAGTCTTCCTTAGAAGATATAGTTCAATCTTTGGCCACTAACACCTTGACATTTCAGCAGGATACTCTAGCTAGTATCCGAAATCTTGAAAATCAAGTTAGCCAAATGGCAACTGCCATTAATTGATTGGAGGCACAAAGTTCAGAAAATTTTCCAGCTCAACCAGAAATCAACCCCAAACATAGTGCTAAAGCTATCATGCTACGGAGTGGTAAGGAATTGAAAGAACCACATCCAAAAATCTCCAAGAGAGAAAGTGAAGAAGAAGTAACAAAGAGGACACCTCATTAGCCAAAAAATACGCAGACAGGTCCACAGAATCTAGTTTTGCAACCCCCTTTTCCTAGTCGATTCACCAAGGTAAGGAAGGAGGATCAAGAGAAGGAAATATGGGAGACTAGAAGGAAAGTCTAGGTAAATATCCCTTTACTTGATGTAATAAAACAAATCCTAAGTTATGCTAAATTCCTTAAGGAACTTTTCACTTCAAAACGGAAATTGAAATTTGATAAGAATGTGTAATTAGGAGAGAATGTCTCAGCCATTTTGTAAAAGAAAAAGCTTCCGCCTAAGTGTTAAGACCCATATATGTTCACTATCCCATGTCAAATTGGTGATTTGAGAATTGAAAAGGCTATGTTAGATTTCGGTGCATCCATAAATGTCATGCCTTATGATGTTTATAAATCTTTAAATGTGGGACCTCTCAAGGAAACTAATGTAGTGATTCAATTAGCAGATCGTTCAAATGATTATCAAAGGTCATGTTAGAGGAAATTTTAGTTCAAGTGGGGGATATGCTTTTTCCAGCTGGTTTTTATATTTGCAGATAGGTAGTGATGATGTATCTTCTTCAACCCTGATTTTATTTGGAAGGCTATTCTTAAAAACCACTAGAACAAAATTGATTTTCATAATGAGCATTGACTACGGAATTTGATGGTGACCTAATTAAATTCAATAAATACAAAGTCATGAAAATTTCAGATGATGAATAAATTGTTGTTTCTATAGATTTTATTGACACTTAGGTGTAGGAAAATTCACTATTGAGTGGAAGAGATGAACTTGAAATAATCTTGGAGATGGGAGACGCATCACAGTGGCAAGCCATCAAGGAATTGTTACTACCCAACAACGAATTGGAGGTGCTATTTTGTCAATTGGAGAAATCCAATCAGTTGGAGAAGAAGCTGCCGTATATAGAGTTGTCACGTAATAGCTCCAAGCTCCTACCGTCTTTGATCCAGCCACCAACATTGGAGTTGAAGAGTTTGCTAGCCATTTAAAATACATCTTTTTGGGTGAGCAAGACATATTATCTGTCATAATTTCTAATAAACTTACTCTTTTGTATGAAAATCAGTTGATTCAAATGCTAAGGGAGCATAAGGAAGCTTTCAGTTGGACAGTGGCAGATTTTAAGGGTATTAGTCCCACCATTTGTATGTATTAAATATTGATGGAAGATGAAGCCAAAGAGGTGAGGCAACCCTAACATCGTTTAAACCTACCTATGATGGAAGTGGTGAAAAAGGAAATCTTGAAGCTTCTTGATACTAGAATCATTTATCCAATTTCAGATAGCAACTGGGTAAGTCTAGTCCAGGTAGTTCCAAAGAAAACTGGGGTAACTGTGACAGAAAATAGTGATGGTGAGTTAATACATACTCATGTTCAAAATGGGTGGAGAGTTTGCATAGATTATAGGAAGCTAAATTCGGTTACTAGAAAAGATCATTTTTCGCTTCTGTTTATTGATCAAATACTTGAAAGACTTGTAGGTAAATCTTAATATTGCTGTTTAGATGGTTATTCAGGGTATCACCAGATTTTGGTTGCACCTAAAGACCAGGAGAAAATAACCTTCACATGTCCATTCAGGACTTTTGCTTACCAAAAAATGTCATTTGGGTTGAGTAATGCACCAGTGAGATTTCAAAGGCGTATGGTAAGTATTTTCTCTAACCTTATGGAGAATTGTATGAAAGTTTTTATGGATGATTTCACAGTTTATGGAGATTCTTTTGAAACATGCATTATCAACCTTGAAAAAGTGCTTAAATGTTGCATTGAGGCTAATTTGGTTTTAAATTATGAAAAGTGCCATTTCATGGTTGATGAAGGCATAATTTTGGGTCATAAAGTCTCTTTTAAGGGAATTGAAGTCAATAAGGCTAAGACAGATGTTATTTGATCTTTATCTTACCCTGCGACTATGCAGGAAGTTCGCTCTTTTCTTAGTCATTCAGGATTCTATCGGTGATTTATCAAGGATTTTTCAAAGATTGCACAACCCATGCAAGATTGTGTTTGATGAACTCAAGGAACTACTCACTATAGCTCCGATTATTCAACCACTAAAATGGGATATTCCATTTGAGTTAATGTATGATACTTCGGACTATATAGTTGGAGTAGTACTAGGTCAAAAAGTGGACAAGGTACCTCATGTCATTGACTACGCTTCCATGACACTTAACGATACTCAGAAGAATTATTCCACGACGGAGAAAGAGTTTTTGGCTGTAGCTTTTAGGTTGGAAAAGTTTCGATCCTACTTATAGGGCACGAAGGTGATCATTTATTCAGATCATGCAGCTCTAAAATATTTGGTGACTAAGAAAGAAGCAAAGCTGTGATTAATTCAATGGATCTTACTTCTCCAAGAACTCAATTTGGAAATAGGCGACAAGAAAGGAGCTGAAAATTTGGTGGCCAATCACCTTAGCAGGATCATTCCAACCAATGCATCTGATGTTATCCAAGATGAATTTTTTGATGAAAGTCTCTTCTCAATTCAACAGGTAATTCCATGGTATGCTGACATAGTTAATTTCTTGGTAACTAAGTCCTTACCTAGTGATTTATCTAGAGCTAAAAAAAGATAAAATTAAACAAGAGGCTCAATATCATATTTGGGATGAACCTCATCTTTGGAAATTTTGTGTTGATCAGATTGTTAGAAGATGTGTTACAGATGATGAAATTCCTTCCATATTAAATTTCTGTCATTCATTTGTGTGTGGGGACACTTTGGTCCCAAAAGAACAGCTCAAATTTTTTTTGAATATACATTATTTTGGCCTAAGCCATTTTATGATTCTTACATGTTTTACACGTCTTGTGATCGTTGTCAAAGAATAGGTAGCTTGGGAACAAGAGATCAAATGCCACTTACTAACATCCTGGTATGTGAGATTTTTTATGTCTGGGGGAATAGACTTTATGGGTCCTTTTCCTTCTTCCTTTGGTAAGAATTATATTTTGCTTATTGTGGATTACGTTTCGAAATGAGTTGAAGCTAAGGCTACTTTGTCTGACGATGCTAAAACTATTATAGATTTTGTTAAATCTAACATTTTTGTCAAGTTTGGAATGCCTCAAGCTATCATTAGTAATCGAGGGACCTCTTTTTACAACAAGATTTTTGAGGCCTTGATGAAGAGATGTGGTGTCACACATCGTGTTTCAACATCCTATCATTTACAGACAAGTGGACAAGATAAAGTGTCCAATAAAGAGATTAAGTTCATATTGGAAAAAGTGGTGAATCCGAACAAAAAAGATTGGACCTTACGATTAGATGATACCTTATGGGTGTACCGGATTGCTTATAAAACTCCAATAGGCATGTCTCCATACAGGCTAGTTTTTGGCAAGCCTTGTCATTTACCTTTGGAAGTAGAACATAGATCCAACTGGGCTCTAAAGCAGTTGAATATGGATCAGGTAGAGGTTAGTAACAATAGGAAGTTGCAATTGCAAGAGTTAGAAGAGATCCGTAATGAAGCGTATGAAAATGCAAAACTTTATAAGGAAAAAACTAAAGCTTTTTATGATAAAATGATTTCTTGGAAACAATTTTTAATAGGACAAAAAGTTCTTCTTTATCATTTAAAGCTTAAGTTATTTGTAGGAAAATTATGATCTCACTGGCTCGGGCCATTTATTGTTACTAACAATTTTTCTCATGGTGCGGTAGAAATTTAAAGTTTAGATACTTCCATGGTATTTAAAGTTAATAGACACCGTTTGAAGCCATATTATGAAAACTTTCTAGTCGAGCATGTGGAAGAGATAGAGCTGGTAGCCCCAACCTATCTCTAATCAGGTAAGTCGAAACACACATCTAGCTAACGACTTAAAAGAAGCGCATTTGAGGCAACCAAAAAATTTCAGGTTCCATTTCAGTTTTATTTTTATTTATTTATCTTTTTTTAGTAGTTCTCTTTTTATTTTATTTTCTTAAGTTTGTTTTATTCCATTTATGAATTTCATTTAGTATTTCCAATTTTTCTTTTAATATCTGTAATTTTATTATTTTTATATATAAAAAATGAAAAAAAATTCTCCTTTCCACCGCCATTACCTTTTACCAGACCCCCTCCCCCAACTTTTACTTCCCTCCTTCACTTATTTCTTACTTCCACTTTCAATCACTTCAGACTTTACACAACCCTTGCAATTTTGTTAACACCCACCTTATTTTAACACAAAACTCCCTTTTCACACCTTCTCTATCGTAACCCATCCATTACTAAAACAACATTTGTTGGTTTTGTGTTCTTTATTTCGAGTTCAGGACTGTGTATTCACCAAGGTTGAAATCATGCCAAGAAAGAAGAGTGATTCGTAAAGGATAGCCTATCCCATTGCAAATTTGGCGACCACCCACCCTCCATTGAGCACGATGACGACGTCACCCACGGTTGTAACATCAACCTCATCAGTACCTTCAATTTCGATACCAACACCAGGCCCCTTAACACGAAATTGAACAAGGAAGGGTAAACAAGTGGAAAAACCTTTACTTCTTTTCGACTCTTGGAAGACAACAAACGATTTCAGCAATTCAACTAACGCAAAATTTATACTTGTACGTATGTGTTTACTGATACTCTTCAAGCCTTACAAGTTCATAATTCCTTTGAACAAATGATGGGACCAATTTGCTGGAATGTGTTTGCTAAAATTGACTGCCATGCATATGTTGAACTAATGAGAGAATTTCACATCACGTTCCAATTTAATTCTCATGAAGAATTTGATTTGTTTACTGAAGGAATCATAGAATTTAGACTTATGGGAAATGAATTTGCTTTGTCTATTGCTGATTTTAACGTGGCCATAGGTTTTGTTTCGGATAATGATGTTAAGGATAAGCCATTTCTAAGTTCCCAATGTGATTATCATGATGATTTTAATATATTTGACTTATGGACTCAATGGTCCGTAGACCCTAATCCATACAATGCTAGTGTATCTAAGAGTTCGTATTTGAAAAATCCTGTTTTCAAAATCATTCATCGACTCTTAGCATATAATTTTTTAGGGCGTCGAGATTCTGCGGGAAGACTTTCTAAAGTTAAATTTTACTTTTTGTGGTGTATGGATAGAAAAATTCCTATTAATTTACGTTTTTGGTTTCTAATGCAATTTCAATATGTGTTGAATAAAAAATCTAAACCTTTGATATTAGGATCCTACATTAATCAATTGGCCATCAATTTGGATTTATTGGATACATCACTCAATTGGCCATCAATTTGGATTTATTGGACCCCAATAATACTGACATGATTGTGGCTTGTGCTATAGATACCTTGGATATAGAATGTTTGTACAGGATGGGAATCATAGACCTAAGTCATAGACGGATATTTTTCACTAATCTAGGTCTAACTGTCCCTTTCAATCCACATCCAGCTACAAGATGTCGGGTTGTAACAGATACACCGCATAGCCACCAACCTCCCCAAGCCAATTTGGACGATCATCTCAGTCGACTAGAACACCGAATGGAGCATAATTTCATGGCATATTGGGTGCATCAAGGATTCCAACCTCGTCACCTACAAACTCCGTGATTTCAGACTTCAACAAATAGAGAAGCATTCTTTTCTCTCTTCTTTTCCATTTTTGGTTCTTTAATCTTATTTCATAACATTGAGGACAATGTTGGTTTAGGTGTGAGGGAAAGATATGGAATACATTTGTGTGACTATGTGGTCTTGCCTTTCTTTGATTCTCTTTTCTTTGCATACTTGTGTTTTGTGTTGAGCCATGAAGCTTTGTCATATTAGTTTGGATGAGATTGATTGTGTGCATGAAATTAAACTGGGCTATGTGAGTCTAAGCTGAACCATGTTGATTAATTGCAATAATTGGTCTTGTACACTTAGTCAATTTTGACATTTGAGTGATTAGGTAATATGTGGAATTAAGGTGAACTCTTGAATTAAACATGTGAGCGAATTTGAGCCTTAATGACATCATCTTTATGTCATTCTATTTTCTTCTATTGTGTGATGCTCCTCTAATCAGGCTTGCCTTTAGAACTTGCATTGAACCAGATTGAATTTGTTTGACTACATGGTTTATGGAAATGATTAAGGCCTTCTTTATTTTAAGCCCTTTATCTTAAATGACTTACTGAGTCATTTTTTCCCTTGTAAACCCCTTTAAGCCTTTAACCCTGTTTTTTTAATTAATCAACTTACATTGAAACCCAAAAATCCTTTAGCCTTACCCTGTCACAAGTTTAATGAAGTACTAAGTAAGCATTTAATGTCTATAATTTAGGAACTTTTGTTTTGTATTGTATTCAGAGATATTTTTAAAGGTACTTCTACTCATGTTTTGTTGATATATGCTACTATTGTTTCCTATTGTTTTAAGTTTTATTCAAGTAAAAAAAAAGAAGAAAGAAGAAAAAAGAAAGAAAAGAAGATTGAAAAATAGAAAAAGAAAAAAATATGAAAAAGAAAAAGAATAAAGCATAGTAACATTAGTTAGTAATGAGTAGTTGTAGTCCATTGTATTTATATGTTTATCTCAGAATTTGTAGTTGGTTGTCCCTTTTACTTGGTACTCTGTGAATGCTGTGATTAACCCTTTGCCATTTTTACTTTACCTTTGGACCCAGCCCCATTATAACCCATAATAAAGTCCTTCTATTCTATGAACTCATATAATTCGAATGAATGATAACAGGTAAATTTGCAAGCCTATGGTAGTGCAATCCGTTAAAGGGAGATTTGAGGGAAACACTTTGACCTTAAACACTTGAGCATAAAGAGAGAAAGCTATGAGAAGAATTCACCTTAGTTTCATACTTGCCTTTGAACAAGAATGTTTTAATTTTACTTTGTTTATTTATATCGGTGAAAATTAATTAGCATGTGTGTTGCAACCTACGTCTTGCTGGCCCAAGTTTAGCGGATTGTGTGCACTTAATCTTATGAAGGATGAATTGATAGAGTGTAGTAGTTTTGTATATTTGCTCGAGGGCGAGCAAAGGTCTAGTGTGGGGGAATTTGTTAAGTTGTCGTTTTTATGCCATTTTTGGATATAAATCTCTTTAATGTGTTGAAATTATTATTCAAAATTAATGGACTTGTTTCTTCGAAATTATTATGCAAAATTAATGGACTTGTTTCTTCATTGTTCTCAGATTATTTTCAACACATGAAAGATGAAATTGGATCAAAAAGATGCAAGGAAAGTAAAAACAATTCAAATTCTCAGCCTGTAAAAAAACAAAGACTAAGCGTGAGCACGTGCAAGGAAAAAGATTATTTATAGAATCTGATTTGAAAATAGATTCGATCCACCTAAGATCTTCATGGTTTTGGGAATCAAGTTGTTGCCTTGCTGATGGGGATCTGTGACCTGAATATGTCGGGAGTGTATTTGCTGCAGATTACAACAGGAGGGAAGAGGGAGGATATGGAAAATCATAAAAACACATTCACTGTTCACGTTGTTGCATAGTAGTTTTTACGTTTTCTGCAATAGTTTTCTAGTTTTTAGGATTTTTTGTATTTTTTTGGAAAAAGAATAGGGATGGAGACTTTGTATTTTGCTATTCGTCTGTTGGTTTTTACTTTTGCTATGAGTAGCTAAATTCTTCTTCTTGGTTGAAGGGAACCACGTTATTATCTAGTATGTGTGAGATTTCTAAATAAAGTTTATTTCATTGATGAATATTAAGTGTCTTCCGAATTGCTTTTCATAATTGAATTGATTGATTTCTAGGGTACGCAACTAAGAATTTATTCGTTCAATTTATAACCAGATTAGTAGGATTTGACGTTGAGTTTTGCTAATCCAAAGTGACAATTAGGATTACCATCTTTACGTTAGAGTTTGGAAATTCTAAGAAGACACTTAACTTGATTAAATGCACGTCGTACGTGTGTTGTCTTGTTTATTGGTTTCTTAGTTCTTAAAGCTATTAATCAATTAAACTTAAGATCGTATCTAAGTTGTTGACTAATAAGAATGTTTAGAATACATGTTTTTATTTATTTAATCTTAAGAGAAAACATTACCCAATGAATGGTTGTTTGTTAATGGACTGAGTTTTATATCAAGGATCCATATTAGTTTGATAACGTAGATGACCCGAAAGCAAAGTTTGTTTACTGAATTTCCAGATCTAATTATTTTTGTTAATTTTCAATTTCTACCATTTTTAATTTCTTAAATTTACGTTAATTCAACCCCCCTAATTTGTTTTAGTTTCAACTCGTATAACATTTATGTTAAAGTTCCTCATGGGAACGATCTCAACTCTTCACTAACTACATTTTTCATTGCTAGAGATAGTATTAATTTGGTTGTAGGCGACAACATTACCAATTGTATCCAAAATCTTAACACTAGTCGATCAAACTTCTTAATTTTTCAAAGATCAAAACACATTTTTTAAACTATCCTTGATTTAAAGCTAGTTCAAAAATTCTCCAAAAGTTTGTTAAAAATCAAAAGATTTTCATTAAAGTTAAAAATATGTTTTTTATTAATTATGAGATGATCTATGCATTATGAATTATAAGTAAAAAATAATGTAACGATTGATTCCTTAGTTCATTAAAATAACCAAGATAAGGTTACAAGAAAGACTATTTTAATTTACTTAAGGCGTAATATACTTGATTCTTCTTTGTTCTTAAATCTTCACTTAAATTATTCGTGCTTCACCTTCTTGTTCTTGATTCTTTACTTGAATTGCATGTATGATCCAATTTTCTCATATTTTTAGCCTTTAATTTCTCAATTGATTCAGTTAATTTCTTTTCTCGTTTCACTCTTATGTCGAGCTTGGTCTTTCACTTATTAACTTACTATTATCATCAAGGATAAAAAAACGTTATTTGTAACATATTTTATTATCATCAAAACTATGGATTAAAACTTCACTTGGTCCAATAATGATAAAATACTCAAATGATTTCCTAAGCTTTATTTTCAAGTTTATCGTTATCTATAAACCAATATTTAGAAAATCAAATCAAAATATTAAACCTGAATTATAAAATTGTAAGGTTGAACTAATTAAATTAGATTAAACCAGATTCAATATGATAATTTCAATATAAGCTCAAAATAGTTTGAAAGAAAATTCTAAAATTTTAAGTGCATTTTTTCATGAAGAAGTTAAGATAAGTTAATAATATTTATTTCAGTATAATAAGACATCAAAACAAATAAATAATAATATGTAAGAGTATAATAGAGAATGATATGATTTTAAAATAAAAATAAAATTGAAATGATTTAAACTTATTATTATATTTTGAATAATCAATTAATTATTATATATAGAAATTATAAGCATATAATAAATATATAGAAGTTAAAATAAATATTATATAAAAATTAGTAAAATAACCTATAATTATAAACGGGTAAATTACATTTAAAATTTAAACTTTTACTTGATTTTACACGACTAGTCAGAACTACTAAAAGTAGCAATAAAATGTTAAAACTTTTAATTTGACACCAAATCTACTGTTAATGTTTTAGTTAACATTGTTGATATAACAAAACACATCAATACAACTTATTAACAAATTAGCATCTACATAATAAAAAATTTATACATCAAAGTTTTATTAAAAAATCTAATAGGTGAATTTGGGTAACCTTAGATTTTTACTTAAAATTGTTCTTAAAGTAAACAAAAATTATTCCTAATAAAATTGTGCGGTGGAGAATTAGGATACTTGGCTTAATAAGAACCAAGCAAATGTGTGGTCTAATATTGATCAAATTTTGACCACATATTCAAGAATTCTTCAACTATAAATAAGTGTGTTTAACTTTTTACTCATATCAAGTAAGACGTGAGAACTAAAGTGTAAAGAGTTCAAGTGTTAGATAGAACTCCAATTGTTAGCTAGAAGAGTTCTAGCTTAATTATTATGAGTGTATTTATAGCTTATTGTATAAAACTAGTAGTATTTATGTGATTTAAAGTATGTTTTGTACTTACCATTTTAATGGATCTTGTACATCAGAAATGATCACTATTTAACTTCTTTCTTTTTGAGCGAAACACTTATTAATAAAAGTGTGTTTTGATAGTATTTTCTGTTATCAAAACTCTGCCCAAAGGACCAACAAGTGGTATCAGAGTATTGGCTATATTAGAATTAGTGAATTAAAGTGCACAATCTGGGATTGTGAAGTTATTGTCAGGGACAAGGGTTTTTTGGTTATTATTATTAAGTCACTATGACAGATCTAGCTAGTTCATCTAGTTCGATTGAGAAGCTCAATCACAATAATTGCAACAATTGGAGCACTTGCATCCAGTTTTGTTTACTTGGGCAAGATTTGTGGGGTGTTGTTTGTGATAATGAGACTACATCGCCAACTGAACCAGAGGAACTCAAAAAATACAAGATCTAATGTGGCAAGGCTATGTATACATTATTAGTGACAGTCGAGGATGATATCTTGCATCACATAATAGATACCAAAACACTAAACGAATGAGCAAAGCTGCAACTACTGGAGAATGAGCTTAGAGTACTCTCACAGTGAGATATGACAATTAGTCAGCACTTTAGCACAGTCAGGGTAGTATGCTTCTAGATCTCAAAATTAGATCTAGAAAATGAAATCATAACAATGAGGATGAGAAGAATTATCATCAATGGTCTACGACCAAAATATACTGCTATTTTTAACTACTATATGTGGATGGGCTCAAGAACCAACTTTTCCAGAGTTAGAAAGTCTACTGGCCAATCAAGAAGCACTAGTTAGACAGATGTCTAGAGTCACAATTAAAGATGAAGAGAAAGCACTTTTCAGTAACATCAAGAATTTTTGAGGCAAGAATTTGAAGGCCAAAAATGCTAAAGAAAAGAAGAAAAAGTAAGGAAGATGCGAAGAGGTCATTAAAAAAGAAGCTTCTAATAAGGGAGAACAAGACATGACCAACATAACAACAATAGGGGAGACAAGAGATCACAAATAGGAAATGGCTCTCATTATTACCACTTGCAGCACAATAGATCACAAAAATGATTGGATAATTGATTTTGGGTGTTCCAATCATATGAATGGAGATAAAGATAAGTTGTCAAACTTGACGGAGTTCAAAGGGAGTAAAGTTATAGTAATTGCAAATAACTCAAAATTGCAAATTACTCACATTGGTAATATAATGGTTGTTCCTTGATTCAGCTCACACCCCAGTACAACTTCAAAAGGTGTATCATGCACCTGGTATGAAGAAAAATCTCCTCTCGATTGCAACTCATAAATTTAGGGAATTATGTGGTGTTCGGTCCAGATGATGACAAGGTGTACCAAAGCATAATACCTATAAGCAAGTTGATTATGGAAGGAAAAACGCTTGAATCCATTTATGTAATGAGTGCCCAAACAACCTATGTAGACAAGACAAGGAAGAATGAGACAACTGATCTGTGGTGTCACAACCCGGAACCACTTCGAGAACATGACAACCGTCACATACTCAGGCTAAGGATACTCATGATACCCTTAACCTGACTATGCAAGGCTAACTGGATATCTTTAAAAACATTTGGACAACACAAAAGGTTCACACGTAAGGTTATTTACAAACCATAAGACAATCAAGAGTTAATTTACAAAATTTTAAAGCATATCATCATAATCATGAGCCATTATACAACAAAAGTACAAAATAGAGACTACCCATATGCGGTAATACCCCGAAAATGTCAAAAGACCGCACGAACTACTTAGAGCTTTAAGCCCACCAAAATTAACTTGCATGGTTGGAAAGCGGAGGGGGTGAGTATGTACTAAGTCAGTAGGAAAAAGACATATATCACAAACAGAACCTGGTTCACACTAAAATAACCTAAGGACAATTTTATACATCTAACATGTACATAACTACCTATGAAGTGAATATGCATAACATAGAAAAACATAGACCTAGTATATGACTCATGCCATACTGGTTAGGAACCATATAGGCCTAGCCTATTAATCACTCATTTAGTGAACATAGATTTTAGTTCTAGTGCACATGAGCAGAAAAGCATCACATGTAAAAATCAAATCTCGTCAGGAAGCTAAATCTCATAGTAAGCCAAAATAATTATGTGTGTCACCACTAGTCGGTCAAACTAGTGTGTACACCCATCGAATCTCAATGTTGGCTCGACTTTCATCTGTGGTGAGTCCAGAAAACGATCTACAAGAGCGTCATAACCCTAGGTGATGGCCTCATCGGTGACCAGAAATCTAGGTGTACAATCACCCGTGAGTCCTGTAAAATGGTGTTGTTATAAAGACTCGACTTTTATGTACCAATGTCAAGGGTACGAGAGTTTCTTAATCTATTGTGCCTAGCACAAGATTGGCTAATCGTTTCCTCACCAATCACAGAAAATCATATATAAATAAGAAGTACAAAACCAAGTAAGGTACCAAGCCTTTATTTATTTATCCAACCGATATAATGAAACTTTGTCATGACTCTAAGCCAAAAGAGAACACATTCATGCAGCATACATGACTTGGTTATGCGTATGTAAGTTTCCAAACATTATTTCATGCAATAAAAGTCATCTTTTGCATTTCAAGTGGAAAGTTGCTAAAAAAATGTAGTTTCAGAAAATAAAACATTGTCCTTTGCACTTCAATTATAGGTTTGTTGAAAACAATATCATTCCTCAAAATACGAAATAAAAACATCAGTTTCACTCCAAGTGCAAAGAGTTTTTCAAAACAATGTCATTTATTAAATACATAAGTATATTAGCATCTATTTGAGATTCAATTCTAATATGCATTACCTAGGTTCAAAATTTACATACAAGTCATCATGCATGTCTTGGAATGTCCTAACCCCATTTGAGAGATATGTTTCCCCCAACTGACCTCAAAAGAAGGTGTACACTCTTTTGACTTCGACAATCCTCGGTACAAGCTACTTGATTCACAGCTCCCACGCCTTTATACATACAAATGCAATGTATTTACTACTCAACATATATCTCATATTTATATACTATCACATAAGTGTATAAAACACAATATCAGAATTTTTAAACTATAGGATTCCGCCATGAAGCTTCTCACATGGTTACTTCCCTTATTATTCACATAAGCTTTCTTTTGCATTTTCTAAGGCATTTAATGCCTTGATCCAATACTTACACATTTCAAAACATAATTATGCACATTTTTATCCAAGCACATTAGGCCACCACTCATTAATCTAAGCAACAATTCAAGTTTACTCTAATTATACATGAAAGCCTCTTTCCAATGCACGCCATTACAATCCTTAAATCCTAAGCCAAATTCACTTAGGCATTTTATCAAACACCTAAAGGCATAAACTTGAAAGCCTCCTTCTAATATACTTCTTCCTCATTTTTCATCATCAATTCACATTATACATGCACAATTAACATCACAGAATTCATTTAAACCATTAATTTCAAAAGATATTCAAAATTTCACCAACTTTCACAAAAGAGAGGGAATTTCGGTTTTGACTGAAAGAAGCTTCTCCATGACTCATTTCATTCATCTAAACTATGTCTCATGCATATTCAAGCATGGAGAACAATGTATCTTAACACCAAACTCAAAATCATAACGTACAGAGAGATGAGACAAAATTTACCTAAACTTTCCTTTGGTGATATCGTAAAATCCTTTAAGAATTTCTAAAATCTAATGATAGATTTGAGTTTCTTGACCCCAAATTAACTTAGAACACCTTGGTTTGGGTTGAAGAATAAAAAACTTGGTGAAATTTTAGTGAGGGCTGAAACTTCCTCTTCTCCTCCTCTCTTCTCCTTTCTTTTCTTTTCTTTTAATTAAAACAAAGTGTTTTAAGGCCAAATAATGGGGTGCATGGCCATAAGATGAAGAAGGGTCTAGAATTTGACTCTTCTTTGACTAAACATGTAACATCCTGTTATTTATGATAAGGTTAAAATAGTGTTTATAAGAGGTCATTAAGAAATAGGGAAGTACAATTCATACATATGCATAATGTGGCTTACACATACACGATATTATTGATCTTGCACATTACAATTATTTGTACATGCATTTATTGACATTTTTTGGGTGTAAGTGATTTTAATGTGAATTATGGATTATTTGTCTTAAAATTAAATTGGTGTGTATTAGAATTAATTTCGCATTTTTCCTTTTGTGATATTTCAAATATTTTAGAAATTTATCAAAAATTTAGGGTATTTTGGACTAGGAAAAATGTGGAAATAGGAAAAATGTGGAAATAAAAGAGAAATAGAAGTGTGACAAATGGACTAGTAATGTGTGACAATTGGAGCAATTAGTAAGGGACATTTGGCTGCCATATATGAAGACATGTAGGTTACTTTAGTGAAGAACACGTGTCACACTTTCATGTGTGACATGTGGCCATTGTAAACCAAGACACCTTGCATTCAAAGAGTTAGGCAAGTGATGAGTCATCTTCACCTTTGGAGTTGCGGCAACTTCCTTTCTCTCTACGCTTTACACTCTCTACACCGAAACTCTTCCTTACTCTCACAAACTCCTAGATTTTGTTTTAATTTGGATCATCATCACTTGACATCTTACAAGATGCTACATCAAAGAAGTTAAATTCTGCTATCTGTTATGCTATTGTCTTCTTGGTGTAAAGATATTCAACCTTGATCTTAGAAGTGAAAATCAAGTAATTCATGTTCTAAGTTTTATGGGTACCATAAATGATTGTTTGATACTGGCTTAAGGTTTGTAAATTGTTAAGCATTTAAAAAAAAGAAGTTGTAGCAGTAATAGAAAAGTTGCAGTAGTGAGAAAGAGTAGAAAAAAAATAGTGATGTCCATCAATGAGTTTTGTTTGTGATGTTTGAATTTAATCTTGAATCTTGAGTTGTTTTTAGAGTGAGTTGAATTGGAAAGGGAGTAGAAATATAGAGGACATAAGCTAGAGATGGTGTACAGAAATAATGGATTAAAGAAGAAGAAGAAGAACTATAAGTGTATCATCTAAGTCTATATATAAACAGCTTGATTCTTTTTATGATAACTTTTTCTGTTACACTTCAAATGACTTGCTAGTTGAATCAATACACTGTTAAGACATTTTTTTTCCTCCCTATGACAAATTAGACTCATCTAAAATGATTTTTTTAAAAAAAGAGAGTGATTGAATCAAAGTGAGGAATTGTGCTGAAATCTTAAACTGGAGAAATTTCATGAATCATGCTTATGTATTTTGATTTTATCTTGAGATATAGATTTTCAAATGAGTTGATTTTTAGTTCACATGAAACTAGAAACATATGTTTACAACTTTGTTGAAGAAGTCAAACTGAAATTCTGTCCATAAGAGCTCTGAATGTGAGCTAGAATTTGAGAGTAGAAATCTGTGGAGATATAAGGAGCAGTATGGAGTAATTTGATCATAACTTGCACGATACTAGATCAAAATGAGTGCATTTGATGGCATTAGAAACTTAAGACATAAAGGAACATTTTATTAGAAGGAAGTATTGTCTGAAAATGGCTGATTGTAGGTAAAAAAAAAGGCACGAACAGAAGAAAATAAAAGAAGAAGAAAAGAAGTGCAGTTCGGTGAAGATTGAGGTTGAGTTTTAGGGAGAGAAAAGGTGGTGGTTGTATGTATAAATTAGGAACTAGAGTATTTCATTGAAACAGCTCTCAGTCTTTTGACTATAACTTTCTCATATGAACTCCAAATGACTTGAAACTTGAACCAATAGACTCCTAATACATTTTTATTTCTCTACATAAAAATTTAGATCTATCTGAATTGGTTTGAAAGTGATTGATATAATGAAAGTGTGGAAGTCTGCTGGAATGTTAAGAACTGGAGTATTTTCATGATCATGAATCGGTTTTCTAATTATAACTTGAGATGTAGTTATATGAATGAGTTTGTTTTTGATTCATATTAAACTAGAGACATATTTCAACAAATTTTGTGAAGAATTCAAATTTTGATTCTGTCTTTATGATTTTCAAAATTGGCATGTAATTGAGTCTCAGCTTAGGCTGTAGCACTATAAGGGACAGAAATCTTTTTCTATGGTTTTTGAATAAACTGTATTGATGTGGGCAGAATTAGGCTGTGTTGTCTTCACCAAAGTTGTAGCTTATTCTATTATATTTAAATTAGTATAAATTTTGTAATTTTTAGATATCTGAGCTGAAAGATATGAGTTGTACAATTAGAGGGTATGATCATGTACTAGCCAAAAGTTCAAATGTGCATAGTATGTGGTATTTTGTGCATAATTCATTGAATGCTGAATAAAATTGGATGATCTTGGAGTCATTAGAAACTTAAGACACTATAAAACAACTTTCCAGAAGGAAGTGTTACCTAATTTTGTCATTTACCATATCAGATTAATTATGCAAAGTTGACCCAAAACTATATGGGTAGAAAATCTGAAGTGGTCAATTAGGTTATGATATTGATTTCACATTGTTTTATTTTAGTCCAAATTGTAAGTACCAAATGTTATTAATGAGGGATTTGATATATGATCGATTTAATGACGAAAATTACAATAAGATCCCTGAAATTGTCATGAACATGCAGTGTATACATAAATGTGTATATAATTGTGCAATGTTGTGATATGTGCATGTATTGTCTGTACAGAGGAACGCATTGAACGACAGCATCTAGACATTGCCGGTACTTCAAAGCAATAGCTTTGTGGAGCATACAGTGAGTAAACTAGACGGTCTCACTTAATTACTTGTTTGTTTAAATTCTGTTTCGAAATGATTGAATGAATGAGGCTTGATTGTTGATTCCGGACAATGAAGGTGCGATGACTGTGATATTGGATTGAGATATTGAAGTGCTGTTTATATGGGAATGTGCAGAACTATGTGCTTCATAATATGATTGATTGTGTTAATTGTGTATTAGATTCTGTACAATAGTTGTCCGAGGTGTTTTGATGCATGAAAATGATATTGGAAGTGCTGATTGAATGAGAATGCATCTGCCTAAATGATTATCTGATTCTCAACTGAAAAATTGAATGTTGGACTTAGTTCGATGACCACTGCTACTGTGACTGTTACTGTAATTGATACTGTGATTGATAGACTGTTATATTACATGCAAATGAAAGTGATTGAATTGATGTCTGAATTGTGGCATGCACTTCATTTCAATGCATGTAATATAAGGGAGTTGTGACTGATGTGGCTACTGATACTGTTACTGATATGAGCTTTAAGCTCCCGCATATGTGGTTTGAGCCTATGGCTCGTTGTGATCAATGAGTCACTGACTGACTGACTGACTGAGCCTGATAATTCAGGCTAATGTAAAGGCACACAGTCACAACAAAATAAAAATAAATGTGAGTCTCATACATGTCACATCTGCACATATAATTTGAATTCATTAAATAATTTGCAAAGCTATGTCAATCTTGTTATATGATTGAACCGTGTATCTGAGAAATGATTTATCTGTGATAGTATTTAATACTTGTTAAGTGGAGTTGAGCTGTATGATTACATGCTATACTTGATCTTGTTGTATGACATGAGTGAACCATCGAGGATGGTTACTCTATTGAGTTCGCAAAACTCATCAAAATTGCACCGTTGCTTTTCAGGTTCGAGAGTGAGATGACCTAGCTTCTAAGACTTCGTAGAAGCATATTTTGTGCAACTGTCACAGTCAGATTTGGCTCAGAGGTCGGTCAGCTGAGATTTTCATGTTTATTGTATTTGGTGTGTATTAAGTTGTTAAAGCTTATAGGATAATGTTATAAACTTGGGATGGTATTGTGTTGTATGAAACGATGTAAATTATGGATTTTGATTAATGTGATAACTTTTTGAGTTTGGAAAATGTGTGATTGATAGTTTAGTGTGTGATGCCATGTTATGTACAGTGAAGGTGAGATAGTTAACATGTCATTTTTGACAGGCATGTATACGTGTATCTGATGGACACATGTGCATATGTCAGTTGGGAATGGGGTGTTACAAAACATGATGAATTTACCTTTTTGTCCTTAGTTTATGTGAAATTACTATTATACCCTTCAAACTTTTCTTAAATTTGCAATTAAGCCCAAAATTTAAGAATGACCAAAACTTTTATTTTCATTTTGGTCCTCAGAATTTTGAAACTTATAATTAAGCCCCTTAACTTTATAAAATTACATATTGGTAAGCCCTTTAACTTTATAAAATTACATATTGGTCCTCCAAGAATTGGAAAATTACATTTAGTCCCTTATGTACATGAACTTTTTAAATTAAGCTTTCTAAGTGTATAAGTCTATAAATCATATTTAATCACCTCTAAGGTATTAGAACACATTTAACTCAGCCACCATGGCCATATCTATCCAATCGAATCGATTTTACACACTTATAAGCTTATATATCAGAAATATCCGAGATTTCGCATATCGATGAACTCTAAGTTCATGTAAGGGCATATAACATTATATATCACTAGCATAAATACTAAAAGGATTCAAATACATTTTTTAACTCATATAAAACCATGTATATGTCAATATGCAATAGTATCTCCAAGTATAGACCAATACAACAAGGGCTTAAAAAGGCCGATGTTACAAGTCCTCCCCCCCAAAAAGAGTTTCGTCCTCGAAACTCCTAAGTCGAGGATACAAATAAATGGGAGGTATTGTCATCTCATAGCATCCTCAGGTTCCCATGTCATTTCCTCGACCCTGTCGCTCTTCCAAATAACTTTGACAGTTAGAACTTCCTTGCTGCGTAACCTCTTTATCTGCCGATCCATAATCTGGACTGGTTTCACCTCAAAACTCAGGTCTTCGCTCAGCTCCATTAGAGGTGTCTCCAAAAATTGAGATGGATCCTGTATATAATTCTTAAGCGTCGAGACATAGAGCACATTATGGATCCTATCCAAATCAGGTGGCAACTCCAACCGATAAGCCACAGTTTCGACGTGCTTCAGGATATGGAAAGGTCTGATATATAGAGGGTTTAGCTTCCCTCATCTCTAAAATCGGATTATATCTTTCCATGGTGATATCTGGAAAAAAACCATATCACCAACTGCAAACTCCAATGGTCGTTGCCTTTTATCCATATAACTCTTTTGACGATCTTGGACAGCTTTCCTTTTCTCCCGAATGACTTTTACTTTCTGAGTGGTAATTTCTATCAATTCAGCTCCTTTGACTTTAGCTATACCAACCTCATCCCAATATAGAGATGTCCTGCACTTTCTCCCATAAAGTGCTTCATATGGTGGCATACCAATATTTGTATGATAATTATTGTTATAAGCAAATTCTATCAAAGGCAAGTGTCGGTCCCAACTTCCTTGGAACTCTATCACACATGCTCTTAGCATGTTCTCTAGTGTCTGAATAGTCCTCTCTAACTGACCATCAGTCTGGGGGTGAAAAGCAGTACTAAACTTCAGTTTAGTTCCCAAAGATTCCCGAAATTTTGGCCAAAATCGAGAGGTGAATCTCGGATCCCTACCTAATATTATAGAAATTGTCACCCTGTACATCTTCACAATCTTATCAATATATAGCTTTGCCAACCTCTCCAACGAGTAGGTTATGTGGATATGCAAAAAATGAGCAAACTTCATCAATCTATCCACTATAACCCAAATAGCATCGTGACCCTTCGATGTACGAGGTAGTCCAACTATAAAATCCATTGTCACATGTTCCCACTTGCATTCCAGAATAGGCAAAGACTGTAACATACCTATTGGCTTCTGATGCTCTACCTTTATCTGTTCACAGGGAAGCCATCTGGCCACAAATTCCTCTATCTCTCTCTTCATCCTTGGCCACCAATAGCTCTCTCTTAGAGCTCAATACATCTTGTTGCTACCAGGATGCATAACATAAGCTGAACTGTGAGCTTCTTCTAAGATAGCTTGCCTGATATCTTGGTCATCCAGTACACAGACTCTGTTTCTGAAGAATAACAACCCGTCTTCTCTTAGTCGGAACCCCTTATCCTCTTTGAGTAGTAATTTCTCTCGAATGACCTTTAACTCAGGATCATCGGCCTGTGATCTCCTGATCTCATTAAATAGTGTTGGTTGAACTTCAAACTATGCTAGTAGTGTTCTGTCATCCTTAGCCACTGAGACTCTAACTTTAAGGCTCCGTATACTTATCAAATGAGTTATATAAGGATTTTGTCTGACAGTTACTATCGAATAGGACTTACAACTCAGTGCATCAGCTACCATATTTGCTTTCCCCTCATAATTCTTAATTAATTCCAACCATCTCCTTTGTCTGAGGTTTAGCTCCTTCTATGTCATTAGGTTCTTCAGGCTCTTAGGGTTGGTGTATATACGACAAGTCTCCCCATAAAGATAGTGTCTCCAAATCTTGAGTGCAAACACCACCGTTGTAAGCTCCAAATCATGAATAGGATAATTTAGTTCATGTTTCTTCAGCTGTCTAGAAGCATATGTGATCACTTACAGGGCTTGCATAAGCACACAGCCAAGTCCCTGTCGACTAGCATCACTGTATACGACCTCATACCTAACCCCCTGGGTAGGTAGAAGAGCATTGGTTAAGAAGTCAATCATCTCTTCAGTTTCTAAAAACTCGCCTCGTATCTGTCATTCTACTGAAATTTTACCTCCTTCCGGGTAAGCCTCGATAAAGGGGTTGTAAATACTGAAAAGCCCTTAACAAATCTCCAATAATAACTAGCTAACCCCAGAACGCTGTGAACTTCTGTCACATTGCTGTTCCCACTCAAGTATAGCTTCCATGTTTTTTGAATCCACATAAATAACTTTTCTTGATACCACATATCCAAAGAATCCTATCTCTTTCAACCAAAATTCACACTTTGAAAACTTCGCGTACAACTGTCTTTCGCGAAGTATTTACAGCACAATCTGCAGATGTCTAGCATGCTCCTACCCATCTTTAGAATAAATTAGAAGGTCATCAATGAAGACTATGAAAAACTGATCTAAATAAGGTTGGAACACCCTGTTCATGAGATACATAAATGTTGCAGGTGCATTTTTCAATCCGAACGACATCACCAAAAATTCACAGTGTCTATACCTCGTCCTAAAAGCAGTCTTGTGCACATTACTTTCAGCAATCTTCAACTGATGGTACCCAGACCTCAGATCTATTTTTGAGAATAATGTAGCTCCCATCAATTGATCAAATAAGTCATCAATCCTAGGGAGTGGATATTTATTTTGATGGTAACCCTGTTTAACTACTGTTAATCAACACATAAGCGGAGGGTCCCATCTTTCTTCTTGACAAACAATACTGGTGCTCCCCACGGTGAATGACTTGGTCTGATGTAACCCTTGTCCAATAACTCTTGCAACTGAACCTTTAGCTCTTTCAATTCAGCTGGTGTCATACGATACGATGGTAAAGATATCAATGTTGTCCCCAGGACCAAGTCAATCACAAAATCAAATTCCGGATCAGGTGGCAATCTAGGTAACTCCTCCAGAAAGACATCAGGGAACTCGCATACAATAGGAACATCTCCAAATTCGTTCCTCTGTGTCGAAGTGTCAATCACATATGCGAGGTATGCCTGGCATCCCCAATGAATCAACTTCTTAGCCTTGACTACTGATATCAAACAACTCGGGAATACCCGTTGGTCACCAATAAATGTAATCGGAACTCCACCTTGAGTGTCAAACTCTACCTCTTTCTTAAAACAATTAACCCTGGCGCGATGCCTCTTTAACCAGTCAATCCCCAATATCACCTTGAAATCTTAAAGATCGAGGGAAATAAGATCTGCCTTTAACACAACATCAGTGACCTTTACCTCACAGGCCGTATATGCTTCATCACAAGCCACTTACTCTCTAAGAGGAGTGACTATAATGAGAGGGGGATCTAACAGCTTCAGGGGACGAATAATGTCCTCAGCGAAGGTCACACTAATAAAGGACCTTTGCGCGCAAGTGTCGATCAGAATTCTAACATCTCTACCGAGAACACACGTAGCACCTTATAACACTACGCGTTAGCAACAGCTGGTTTTGTGACTACTTCAATGTTTTATTCCTCTGGTTCAGGTCACAATGGTCTAACCTTGCGACGACTTCCCTTTCCTCTTTTAACCATGCTATCACTATGAAATCAAAGAAAAAGGCGTTGTTTAATAAAATAGATCGGAGTAAGCCTAGCTTATCCGATGTCCCTTAGACCCCAAGGAATGTCGACAAGTACTCTCACCGAGGTCAAAATCATCTGACCGTTAAGGATGTCAACTTAACAATCCAAGACTCAACTTCTCGACCAAAGACTGTCGACACCTAGACTCAACTCCTAAGGCTCATGAATCTTTTAAAAATGCTAATAACACTGTTGAAAACATAAAAACCTTGATCTGATACTAATTTAATTGTCACAACCCAGAACTACATCGGGCACATGACAATCGCTGCATACCCAGGCTAAGGATACTCATGGTACCCTTAACCTGACTATGCAAGGGTAACTGGATATCTTTAAAAACATTTGGACAACACAAAAGGTTCACACATAAGGTTATTTACAAACTGCAAGACAATCAAAAGTTAATTTACAAAATTTTAAAGCATATCAACATAATCATTAGCCACTATACAACAAAAATACAAAATAGAGACTACCCATGTGTGATAATACCCTGAAAATGTCAAAAGACCGCACGAATAATTCAGAGCTTCAAGCTCTCCAAAATTAACCCGAATGGTTGGAAAGAGTAGGAGGTGAGTACACTATGTACTAAGTGAGCGGGAAAAAGACATATATCACAAATAGAACCTGGTACACACTAAAATGGTTTAAATAACCTAAGGACAGTTTTACACATCTAACATGCACATAACCACCTATGAAGTGAATATGCATGACATAGAAACACATAGACTTAGTATATGACTCATGTCATACTAGTTAGGAACCACATAGGCCTAGCCTATTAATTACTCATTCAGTGAACATAGGTTCCAGTTCTAGTACATATAAGTAGAAAAGCATCATATGTAAAATTCAAATCTCGTTAGGAAGCCAAATCTCAGAAGAATCCAAAATAATTATGTGTGTCACCATTAGTTAGCCAAACTAATGTGCACACCCACTGAATCTCAGTGTTTGCTCGACTTTCATCTGTGGTGAGTCTAGACTACGGTCGATAAGAGCGTCATGACTCTAGGTGATGACCTCGTCGGTGACCAGACCTCTATCTATGCAATCACCCACGAATCCTGTAGAATGTTGACGTTACAAGGACTCAAATTTTATGTACTAGCGTCAAGGGTATAGGGGTCACTTAATCTATTGTGCTCATCACACAATTGGCCAATCGTTTCCTCACCAATCACAAAAAATCATATACAAATATTAAGTACAAAATCAAATAAGGTACCAAGCCTTTATTTATTGGTCCAACCGATAAAATAAAACCTTGCCATGGCTCTGGGCCAAAAGAGAACACATATATGCAGCATACATGACTCGTTTATGCATATGTAAGTTTTAAAACATTATTTCATGCAGTGAAAGTCATGTTTTGCATTCTAAGTGCAAAGTTACTAAAAAATGTAGTTTCAGAAAATAAAACATTATCCTTTGCACTTCAATTGTAGGTTTGTTGAAAACAATATCATTCCTCAAAATACGAAATAAAAACATCAGTTTCACTCCAAGTGTAAAGAGTTATTCAAAACAATGTCGTTTATTAAATACTTTATTAAATACATAAGTATACTAGCATCAATTTGAGATTCAATTATACTATACTAGGTTCAAAATTCACATACAAGTCATCATGCATGTCTTGGAATGTCCTAACCCCATTTGAGAGATATGCTTTCCCCAACTCACCTCAAAGGAAGGTGTAAACTCCTTTGACTTCGATAATCCTCGGTACGAGTTACTTGATTCACAGCTCCCAAGCCTTTATACACTATCACATAAGTGTATAAAACACAATATCAGAATTTTTAAACTATAGGATTCTGCCATGAAGCTTCTCACATGGTTACTTCCCTTATTATTCACATAAGCTTTCTTTTGCATTTTCTAAGGCATTTAATGCCTTGATCCAATACTTACACATTTCAAAGCATAATTAAGCACATTTTTATCTAAGCACATTAGGCCACCATTCATCAATCTAAGCAACAATTCAACTTTACTCTAAGTATACATGAAAGCCTCTTTCCAATACACATCATTGCAATCCTTAAATCCTAAGCTAAATTCACTTAGGCATTTTATCAAACACCTGAAGGCATAAACTTGAAAGCCTCCTTCTAATATACTTCTTCCTCATTTTTCATCATCAATTCACATTATACATACATAATTAACTTCATAGAATTCATTTAAACCATCAATTTCAAAAGATATTCAAAATTTCACCAACTTTCACAAAAAAAGAGGGCATTTCGGTTTTGACTTAAAGAAGCTTCTCCATGACTCATTTCATTAATCTAAACTATGTCTCATGCATATTCAAGCATGGAGAACAACGTATCTTAACACTAAACTCAAAATCATAACATAGAGAAAGATGAGACAAAATTTACCTAAACTTTCATTTGGTGATATCTTAAAATCCTTTGAGAATTTCTAAAATCTAATGATAGATTTGAGTTTCTTGACCCCAAATTAACTTACAACACCTTGGTTTGGGTTGAAGAATAAAAAACTTGGTGAAATTTTGGTGAGGGCTGAAACTTCCTTTTCTCCTCCTCTCTTCTCCTTTCTTCTCTTTTCTTTTAATTAAAACAAAGTGTTTTAAGGCCAAATAATGAGGTGCATGGCATAATATGAAGAAGGGTCTAGAATTTTACTCTTATTTGACTAAACATGATGAATTTACCTTTTTGCCCTTAGTTTATGTGAAATTACCATTATACCCTTCAAACTTTTCCTTAATTTGCAATTAAGCCCAAAATTTAAGAATGACCAAAAATTTTATTTTTATTTTGGTCCTCGGAATTTTTCAACTTATAATTAAGGCCCTTAACTTTATAAAATTATATATTGGTCCTCCAAGAATTGAAAATTTACATTTAAGTCCTTTATGTACATCAACTTTTTAAATGAAGCTTTCTAAGTGTCTAATAACTCTATAAATCATGTTTAATCACCTCTAAGGCATTAGAACACATTTAAGTTAGCCAATATGACCATATCCATCCAATTAAATCTATTTTACACACTTAGAAGCTTATATATTAGAAATATCCAAGATTTCGCATACTGATGAACTCTAAGTTCATGTAAGGGCATATAACCTTATATATCACTGGCATAAATACCGAAAGGATTCAAATACATTTTTAACTTATATACAACCATATATATGTCAATATACAATAGTATCTTTATCGGGACCCCATTCCCGGACGCCGACTTCCAAATATGCAGAATATCGTAATACGTGAGCTTATTTCCATCACCTTGACCATTATCGATTTATCTTCTCTTCTCCGATGCCACAATTGTCGCATACTTATAACACATATTCATCACCCATACTTGCCTTCAACAGCTCTCCTTCTTAGTTCAGCTCTGCTCTTC
>JAOQMS010000006.1:36384699-36396308 GCA_027563885.1 Erythroxylum longipes
CCCCCCCAAATGGTTTTAGTTTTCAACTTGTATAACATTTACTGTTAAAGTTCCTCGTGGAAACGATCTCAACTCTTCACTAACTACATTTTCCATTATTAGAGTTGGTATTAATTTTGATGCAACCAACAACGTTATCAAATTTTGGCACCATTTTTGGGGAACTTCTTAACGGTATATGTATGTTACACTAGTAGACAAGACAAATCAATTGCTATTTGATTCACAGATTGAGAAGACAACCAAGAGATTACAAAAACAGATAAAACAACAACAATAAGTGCAGAAAACAGAAAGGATGGCTGTGAATCGCACTTTTCGTGAACTAGTCGTGCCTATGGATGCTTAACAACCCCACTACATCAACTTTCCAAATTTGGGGGACAACAACACTTTTGAATTAAAATCTGAGCTGATCCATTTATTGTCGATTTTTAAAAGTTTACCAGGAGAGGATCCTTACAAACATTTGAAGGAGTTTGATGTGGTTTAAATGGGTATGAAGCCAACAAATGTGACAGAAGAGTAAATCAAACTAAGAATCTTTCCATTTTCTCTCAAAGATGATGCTCAAGATTGGTTGTACTATTTAGCTGGTGAAAATGTGCAAACATGGGCTGAAATGAAGAGACTCTTCTTTGAGAAATATTTTCCAGCATCAAGAGCTACCAACATTCGAAAGGAAATTTGTGGCATTCGACAACACACAAGGGAGACACTTTACGAATATTGGGAAAGATTCAAGAAACTTTATGGTAGTTGTGCCCATCACCAAATAACCGACCAGTTGTTAATTCAATACTTTTATGAAGGACTTTTGCTCACACATAGGAGTATGATCGATGCTGTAAGTGGTAGTGCTTTAGTTGAAAAAACACCGACAACCGCAAGAGATTTTATAGTGAATATGGCTTCCAATATACAATAATTCGGGATACATTTTGGGCATGGTTCAAAACACGTAAATGAGGTGAATGTGACAATATTGGAGAAAGATTGGATGACCTTGCATCTTTGGTACAACAACTTGCAGTTTCAAAGAAAGAAGAAGCAAAGGTATGTGGAATATGTTTGATGCTAGGACACCCCATTGACGCATATCTGGTTTTGTAGGAAGAAAACACAGAACAAGTGAATGCCATAGGGCTTTTGCTCGACCAAATAAGAGGAAATATGACTCATTCTCCAATACCTACAATCCAGGTTGGCACGATCACCTGAATTTGCGTTATCGGAACCCTCAAGGACAGCAAGCTACTACAAGTTCCCAGCAATTTAGACAACCATATGTACCTAGACAACATCAACAAATGACATCCAATTCCGAAGGTAAGTCTTCCTTGGAAGATATAGTTTAATCTTTGGCCACTAACACCTTGACATATTAGCGTGATACTCAAGCTAATATTTGAAATCTTGAAAATCAAGTGAGCCAAATGGCAATAACCATTAATATATTGGAGGCACAAAATTTTGGAAATTTTCCAGCCCAACTAAAATCAACCCCAAACATAGTGCTAAAGCTATCATATTACGAAGTGGTATGGACTTGAAGGGACCACCTCCAAAAATCTCCAAGAGAGAAATTGAAGAAGAAGCAACGAAGGAGACACCCAATCAGCTAGAAAAAACATAGACAGGTTTGCAGAATTTGGTTGTGCAACCCCCTTTTTCTAGCCGATTCACCAAAACAAGGAAGGAGGAGCAAGAGAAGGAAATATGGGAGATTTTCAGGAAAGTCCAGGTAAATATCCCTTTACTTGATGCAATAAAGCAGATCCCACGTTATGCTAAATTCCTTAAGGAACTTTGCACTTCGAAATGGAAATTAAAATTTGATGAGAAAGTGAAATTGGGGGAGAATGTCTCAGCCATTTTGTAAAAGAAAAAGCTTTCGCCTAAATGTCAAGAACCAGGTATATTTACTATCCCATGTCAAATTGGTGATTTGAGAATTGAAAAAGCTATGTTAGATTTGAGTGCTTCCATAAATGTCATGCCTTATAATGTTTATAATTTTTTAAACGTGGGACCTCTCAAGGAAACTAATGTAGTGATTCAATGAGCGGATCGTTTAAATGCTTATCCCAAAGGCATGTTAGAGGACATTTTAGCTCTAGTAGGGGATATGCTTTTTTTAGCTGATTTTTATATTTTGAAGATGGGGAGTGATAATTTATCTTCTTCAACCCCGATTTTATTTGAAAGGCTATTCTTAAAAACAACTATAACAAAAATTGATGTTCACAATGGGTCATTAACGATGGAATTTGATGGTGAACTAATTAAATTCAATATAGACAATGCCATAAAATTTCCAGATGATGAATAACCTGTTGTTTCTGTGAATTTTATTGACACGTGGGTGTAAGAAAATTCATTATGGAGTGGAAGAGATGAACTTGAAACAATCTTGGAGATGGGAGATGCATCACAGTGGCAAGCCATCAAGGAATCGTACTACCCAACAACGAATCGGAGGTGTTGTTTTGTCAATTGGAGAAATCTAATCAGTTGGAGAGGAAGATGTTGTATATGGAGCTATCACGTAAGGGCTCCAAGCTGCTGCCGTCTTTGATCCAGCCACCAACATTGGAGTTAAAGAGTTTGCCTAGCAATTTAAAATACATCTTTTTGGGTGAGGAAGACATGTTACCTGTCATAATTTCTAATGAACTTACTCTTTTGCAGGAAAATCAATTGATTCAAGTGTTAAGGGAGTATAAGGAGGCTTTCGGTTGGACAGTGGTAGATTTAAAGGGTATTAGTCCCACCATTTATATGTATCGAATATTGATGGAAGATGAAGCTAAGGAGGTAAGGCAACCCCAACATCGTTTAAACCCACCCATGATGGAAGTGGTGAAAGAGGAAATCTTGAAGCTTCTTGATGTTGGAATCATTTATCCAATTTTGAATAGCAATTGGGTTAGTTCAGTCTAGGTAGTTCGGAAGAAAACTGGGGTAACTATGATAGAAAATAGTAATGGTGAGTTAATACCTACTCGTGTTCAAAATGGGTGGAGAGTTTGCATAGATTATAGGAAGCTAAATTCGTTTATTAAAAAAGATCATTTTCTGCTTCCATTTATTGCTCAAATGCTTGAAAGACTTGCAGGTAAATCTCAATATTGTTGTTTAGATGGTTATTCAAGGTATCACCAGATTTTGGTTGCACCTAAAGACTAGGAGAAAACAACCTTCATATATCCATTTGGTACCTTTGCCTACCAAAAAATGTCATTTGGGTTGTGTAGATGCACCAACGACGTTTCAAAGGTGTATGGTAAGTATTTTCTCTAATCTTGTGGAGAATTGTATGGAATTTTTTATGGATGATTTCACGGTTTATAGAGAGTCTTTTGAAACATGCATTATCAACCTCGAAAAAGTGCTTAAACATTGCATTGAGACTAATTTGGTTTTAAATTATGAAAAGTGTCATTTCATGGTTGATCAAGGCATAATTTTGGGCCATATAGTCTCTTATGAGGGAATTAAAGTCGATAAGGCTAAGATAGATGTTATTTGATCTTTATCTTACCCCATGACTGTGCAGGAAGTTTGCTCTTTTCTTGGTCATGTAGAATTTTATTGGCAATTTATCAAGGATTTTTCAAAGATTGCACAACCCATATGTAGACTACTCTAAAAAGACGTAAAGTTTGATTTTGATGAGCCATGTAAGGTTGCATTTGATGAACTCAAGGAACAACTGACTATAGCTCCGATTATTCAACCACCGAAATGGGAAACTCCATTCGAGCTAATGTGCGATGCTTCAGACTATACAGTTGGAGTAGTAATGGGTCAAAAAGTAGATAAGGTACCTCATGTCATTTACTACGCTTCCATGACACTTAATAATGCTCAGAAGAATTATTCCACGACAGAGCAAGAATTTTTGGCTATAGTTTTTGGGTTGGAAAAGTTTCGGTCCTACTTATGGGCCACGAAGGTGATCATTTATTCAGACCATGCAGCTCTAAAATATTTGGTGACTAAGAAAGAAGTAAGGTTGAGATTGATTTTATGGATCTTACTTCTCCAAGAATTCGATTTGGAAATACGAGACGCGAAAGGAGTTGAAAATTTGGTGGCCGATCATCTTAGCGGGATCATTCCCTATCTTAGCAGGATCATTCTAACCAATGCATCTGATGTTATCCACAACAAATTTTCGGATGAAAGTATCTTCGCAATTCAACAGGTAATTCCATGGTATGCTGACATAGTTAATTTTTTAGTAACTAAGTCCTTACCTAGTGATTTATCTAGATATGAAAAAGATAAAATTAAACGAGAGGCTCAATATTACATTTTGGATGAACCTCATCTTTAGAAATTTTATGTTGATCAGATTGTTAGAAGATGTGTTACAAATTATGAAATTCCTTCCATATTAAATTTCCGTCATTCATCTGTGTGGGATGGATACTTTGTTCCTAAAAGAACAGCTCAAAAAAATTTTGAACGTGAAATATTTTGGCCTAAGCTATTTTATGATTCTTATATGTTTTGCAAGTCTTGTGACCGTTGTCAAAGAACAGATAGCTTGGGATTGAGAGATCAAATGCCACTTACTAATATCCTGGTGTGTGAGATTTTTTATGTCTGGGAAATAGATTTTATGGGTCTTTTTTCTTCTTATTTTGGTAAGAATTATATTTTGGTTGCTGTGGATTATGTTTTGAAATGGGTTAAAGCTAGGGCTATTTTGTCTGTCGATGCTAAAACTGTTATAGATTTTGTTAAATCTAATATTTTTGTCAGGTTTGGAATGCCTCGCACTATCATTAGTGATCGCCATTTTTGCAACAAGATTTTTGAGGCTTTGATGAAGAGATATGGTGTCACACACTGGGTTTCTACAGCCTATCATCCACAAACAAGTGGACAAGCTGAAGTGTCCAATAAGGAGATTAAGTCTATAATGGAAAAAGTGGTGAATCCGAACAAAAAAGATTAGAGCTTACGATTAGATGATGCCTTGTGGGCGTACCGACTGCTTACAAAACTCTAATAGGCATATCTCCATACAGGTTAGTTTCGGTAAGCCTCGTCATTTACCTGTGGAAATATAATATAGAGCCTATTCGGCTGTGAAGTAGTTGAATATGAACTATGTAGAGGTTCGTAATAATAGAAAGTTGCAATTGCAAGAGTTAGAAGAGATCCATAATGAAGCGTATGAAAATGTCAAAATTTATTAGGAAAAAACTAAAGTTTTTCATGATAAAATGATTTCTCGGAAACAATTTTCAATAGGAAAAAAAGTTCTTCTTTGTCATTCAAAGCTTAAGTTATTTCCAGGGAAATTACGATCTCGCTGGCTCATACTATTTATTGTTACTAACGTTTTTTCTCATGGCGTGGTAGAAATTCAAAGTTTAGATACGTCCAAGGTATTTAAAGTTAATGTACATAGTTTGAAGTCATATTATGAAAACTTGGCAGTCGAGCATGTGGAAGATATAAAGCTAGTAACCCCAACATATCTCTAATCAGGTAAGTCGATACATACGTCCATCTAACGACTTAAAAGAAGCACATTTGAGGAAAACCCAAAAATTTCAGGTTCCATTTCACTTTTATTTTTATTTATTTTTAGTAGTTCTCATTTTTATTTATTTTTGTTAAGTTGTTTTTATTTCAGTTACAAATTCATTTCATTGTATTTAGCATTTCCAATTTTTCTTTTAATATTTGCTATTTAAAAAAACAAAAAATTTTCTCCTTTCTATTGCCATCATCAAATATTACCGGGCCCCCCCAAATTTACTTCCCTCCTTCATGTATTTTTTTCCTTCCTTCCACTTTCAATCACCTTGCTATTTCGTTAACACCCACACAAAACTGACTCTTTTCACATCTTCTCTACGGAAACCCCACCCCATCTTCTCTATCGTAACCCCTCTATTACCAAAGTACCATTTTGTTAATTTTGTGGCTTTATTTCAAGTCCAAGACTGTGTATTCACCAAGGTTGAAATCATGCCAAGAAAAAAGAGTGATTCACGAAGGATAGCATATCCCATTGCAAATTTAGCAACCACCCAACCTCCATTGAGCACAACGATGACATCAACCATGGTTGCAACATCAACCCCATCAAAGCCTCCGATTTTGACACCAATACCAAGCCCCTCCACACGAAATCAAACAAGGAAGGGTAAACAAGTGGAAAACCATAGCCAATGGAACTCAAGAAATGGAGGCTTCACTTCTTTTCGACCCCAAGAAGACAATGAACGATTTTAGCAATTCAGACAACGCAAAATCTATCCTTGTAAGTATGTGTTTACTGATACTCTTCAGGCTTTACAAGTTCATGATTCCTTTGAACAAATGATGAGACCAATTTGCTGGAATGTGTTTGCTAAAATTGGTTGCCTTGCATATGTTGAACTCACGAGAGAATTTTACAGCACATTCCAATTTAGTTCTTATGAAGATTTTGATTTGTTTACTGAAGGAATCGTAGAATTTAGACTTATGGGAAAGGAATTTGCTTTGTCTATTGCTGATTTAATGTGGCTATGGGTTTTGTTTCAACTAATGAAGTTAAAAATGAGTCATTTCTAAGTTCTCGATGTCATTATCATGATGATTTTAACGCATTTGAATTGTGGCTCAATGGTCCATAGACCCCAATCCATATAATGCTAATGTATCTAAGAGTTCGTATTTGAAAAATCCTATTTTAAAAATTATTCATTGGCCCTTAGCATATAATTTTTCAGGGCGTCAGGATTCCGCTGAAACATTTTCTAAATTGAATTTTATTTTTTGTGGTGTATGGATAGAAAAATTCCTGTTAATTTAGGTTTTTGGTTTCTAACACAATTTCAATCTGTATTGAATAAAAAATCTAAACCCTTGATATTAGGATCCTACATCACTCAATTGGCTATCAATTTGGATTTATTGGACCCTAACCATACTGACATGATTGTGGATTGTGCTATAGCACCCTTAGATATAAAATGTTTGTAAAGGATGGGAATCGTGGACCTAAGTCATGGACGGATATCTTTCATTAATCCGGGTCTGACTATTCTTTTCAATCCACGTCCAGCTACAACAAATCAAGTTGTAACAGATGCACTGCATAGCCACCAACCTCCCCGAGCCAATTTTGAAGATCGTCTTAGTCGACTAGAACACCAAATGCACCGAATGGAGCATAATTTGATGGTACAACCTCCTCACCCACCAACTCTATGATTTCGGACTTCAACAAATAGAGAAGCATTCTTTTCTGTCTTCTTCTTTAATCTTGTGTCATAACATTAAAAGATATGGAATACATGTGTGTGACTATGTGGTCTTGCATTTCTTTTATTCTCTTTTCTTTAAATTTTTTTTTTGTTCTTTGCATGCTTGTGTTGTGTGTTGAGCCATAAAGCTTTGTCATATTAGTTTGGATGAGATTGAGTGTGTGCATGAAATTAAAGTGGGCTATGTAAGTTCAAGGTGAACTATGCTGATTAATTGCAATAACTGGTCTTATACACTTAATCAAAGTTTGACATTTAAGGGATTAAGTAATATGTGGAATTAAGGTGAACTCTTGAATTAAACCATTGAGCGGATTTGAGCCTTAATGACATCATCTTTATGTCATTATATTTTCTTGTATTGTGTGATGCTCCTAATTAGGCTTACCTTTAGAACTTGCACTGAACCAGGTTGAATTTGTTTGACTATATGGTTTTTGGAAATGATTAAGGCCTTCTTTATTTTTAACCCCTTAGCTTAAATGCCCACCGAGTCAATTCTTCCCTTGCAAACCCCTTTGAGCCTTTAACCCGTTTGTTTTTGAATTAATCAC
Organism: Erythroxylum longipes; assembly: GCA_027563885.1. Classification (NCBI taxonomy): domain Eukaryota; kingdom Viridiplantae; phylum Streptophyta; class Magnoliopsida; order Malpighiales; family Erythroxylaceae; genus Erythroxylum; species Erythroxylum longipes. The sequence goes on from JAOQMS010000006.1 coordinate 36,392,534, forward strand.
CTTATATTGAAACCCAAAAACCCTTTAGCCTTACCTTGTCACAAGTTTAATGAAGTATTAAATAAGCATTTAATGTCTATAATTTAGGGACTTTATTTTGTATTATATTTTGAGATATTTTTAGAGGTACTTCTACTCATGTTTTGTTGATATATGCTACTATTGTTTCCTATTGTTTTCAATTTTATTCAAGTAAAAAAAGTAAAAGAAAAGAAAGAAAAGAAATTAACAAAAAGAGAAAAAATATATATGAAAAAATAAAGCATAGTAGCATTAGTTAGTAATAAGTAGTTGTAGTCTATTGTATTCATATGTTTATCTCAGAATTTGTAGTCGGTTGTCCCTTTTACTTGGTTTTTTGTGAATGCTTGTAATTAACCCTTTGCTATTTTTTTTACCTTACCCTTAAACCCAGCCCCATTATAACCCATAATAAAGTTAATTTGAATGAATGATAATTGGTGAATTTGCAAGCCTATAGTAGTGCAATCTGTTAGAGGGAGATTTAAGGGAAACACTTTAACCTTAAACACTTGAGTGTAAAGAGAGAAATCTGTGAGAAGAATTCACCTTGGTTTCATACTTGCCTTTGAATAAGAATGTTTTAATTTAACTTTTATTATTTGTATCGGTGAAAAGTAGTTATCATGTGTGTTGTAACCTAAGTCTTACTGGCCTAAGTTTAGCGGATTGTGTGCACTTAATATTATGAAGGACGAATTGATAGAGTATAGTGGTTTGGTATATTTTCTCGAGGGCCAGCAAAGGTCTAGTGTGAGGGAATTTGTTAAGTTGTCATTTTTGTGATAATTTTGGGGATAAATCTCTTTAATGTGTTTGGAGTTATTGTTCAAAATTAATGGACTTATTTCTTAATTATTCTCAGATGATTTTCAACACATGAAAGATGAAATTGGATAAAAAAAGATGCAAGGAAAATAAAGACAATTCTAACTCCCAGCTGATAGAAAAATAATTGACTAAGCATGGGCATGTGCAAAGAAAAAGATTATCTGTAGAATTTGATTTGAAATCAGATTCGATCCACCTAAGATCTTCATGATTTTGGGAATCCATTTGTTTCCTTACTGATGGGGATTTGCGACCTGAATATGTGGGGAGTGTATCGGCTAAAGATTATGAAAAAAGGGAAAAGGGAGAAGATTGAAAATCATAAAAGGGAATTCACTGCTCACGTTGGAAGAGAGTCTTAAGTTTTTACGTTTTCTGCAATAGTTTTCTGTTTTTTAAGATTCTTCGAATTCTTCTGGAAAAAGACAAGGGATGGAGACTTTGTATTATACTATTCTTCTGTTGGTTCTTAATATTGTTATAAGTAGCTAAATTTTTCTTCTTGGTTGAAGGGAACCACGTTATCATCTAATATGAGTGATATTTCTAAATAAAGTTTATTTCATTGATGAATATTAAGTGTCTTCCGAATTACTTTTCATAATTGAATTGATTGATTTCTATGGTGCGCAACTAGAAATTGATTTGTTTAATTTATAGACAGATTAGTAGGATTTGATGTTCAATCTTGCTAATCCTAAGTGGTAATTAGGATTACCACATTTACATTAGAGTTTGGAAATTCTAAGAAGACACTTAACTTGATTAAATGCATGTGGTATATGTGTTGTCTTGTTCATTAGTTTCTTAGTTCTTAAAGCTATTAATCAATTAACTTAAGATCGTATCTAAGTTGTTGACTAATAAGAATGTTTAGAATACATGTTTCCATTCATTTAATCTTAAGAGAAAACATTACCCAATGAATGTTTGTTAATAGGCTAAGTTTTATATCGAGGATCCATATTAGTTTGATAATGTAGGTGACCCAAAACTAAGGTTTGTTTACTAAATTTCCAGATCTGATTATTTTTGTTAATTTTCAATTTTTTCCATTTTTAATTTCTTAAATTTACGTTAATTCAAACCCCCCAATTTGTTTTAGTTTTCAACTCATATAACATCTACCATTAAAGTTCCTCGTGGAAACGATCTCAACTCTTCACTAACTACATTTTCCATTGCTGTAGTTGGTATTAATTTGGTTGTAGGTGACAACATTACCAGTGATCAAGTTGCATATCTGAGACAGGTATCATGTCGTTATGCTATCCCTGAGCACTGTCCAATGAGAAACACATGAAGGGCCTCTCTCATGAAACAAAACAACGTTGATAAATTAATTTTAATTATGCTACAGTAACATACATTTTAATGTAGCATAACATGCGCTCTCTTGCGTGATTTTGAAGAAGAGAAGGTGATGGACCTGTTATGTTTCAACGCAAATAACAGCAGTCGAGCAACGAGTTACAACATACATATAAGTAGATGAAAATAAACCTGGAAATCACAGACGATAGAAAACGCAGGAGAGGACAGAAGATGGCAGATGATGCATAAATCATAGCCGGTAGAAAATGCAAAAGAAGACAGAAGATGACGGAAGATGCACTGACTGAGAAATAGTAGAAGAGGTTGAAAACGGAGTCGGCACAAGGAAATTGTTTTCGTTAAATATAAAAACTTGTTTTTAAAATACATCGAAATGTCTTTTTTATGTTTTCAAAAAATCATTGTTGTTTTTTATTTTTAACAACAAAAAACAAAAACATCTTTAACTAGAAAAGTTTTATGGGACTATTTCATTTTTTACAAAAACAACAACAAAAAACCAAAAAAAATGGAACCAAACACCCCCTTAATGTTTAATCTTGTAGGTGTCAACATATATCTAAACTTTACTTACCAAATATTTATTTTTAAACGTGAAAAGATGTGTTTTAAGTGTATGATTCTCACATCTACTAGAAACATGAAGTAAGGAGTGTTTTAATAGAGAATCAATTATTAATAACAAGCAAGAATTATGCAATTAAGTTAAATTATTCAAGACTTGATCGTATGTAATTTGTCTACCAAATTTCATGCTTCATATATCTGGCTAATAATGATGTAAATTATGAATTGTATACCAACTATTTCTTGTTTGTAATATCTTATATTTCCATATATAAAGACTATTTATGTACATAGCAAATCATTATAAAAAGAAATAAATAAAAATTACTTTTTATAGTTTTATTATGGTAACACTGTTGTAATTCTCACAGAGGTTTCACCTTTTTCTTTAATAGCCAATCCAGTTGAATCATCAAACTCCATTCATATTGTCTATTAATAAGCTATACTTTTATAAAAATTACCATAACTCATCATTATAAATGTTACTGCTCAACTCTCTTATCCTACTAATTACTCATCACTAAAAGCACTTTTGAATCTTTATTAATTAGCTATGATCTAATTAGATAAATCAATGGTACATATCTTTATCCTTCTGACAGTGATTGCTGGACCCTGTTTCTGGAGCTCAACTATTCGAATGCCATAAAACTTAGGCTTGTGTATTACCCTGCAGCGTTATTTCCATGAACTCTTATTTGCTATCATCGGTTCATCTTCATTCCTATAACATCCCAAAGGTTTCCTATTATACAGATCATGACATGCTTAAAAGCTAAAGTATGCTCATAACTAAGTCATGCTCCTCCAATCAATTCCCTCACTTTCTTTCCATTAGTCCTTTTCTAATCAACACCAAAGGATACAAAAATTTTTTTAGGGATATAAAAATGGGTTAGGAATCTATTGGTTCAACAATCACTTTATTTGGAGGTCGGACAATGAAGTTATTGCCAAAAGAGTCAACCACGATTATGTCCTCAATCATATTGTACCTATCTTGGGACAATTGGCATAA
>JAOQMS010000006.1:36413526-36457815 GCA_027563885.1 Erythroxylum longipes
TGCATCGTCTGTAAAGATGCATCTTCTGTAAAAATGTATCGTCTGTAAAGATGAATCGTCTGTGATGACGTCATTTCATCTGTAAAGATGCATTTTTTGTAAAAATGTATCGTCTGTGATGACGTCACTTCGTCTGTGATGACGACATAGGGTCTTAAGCGTTGCATCGTCTTAAGTTGACCTGCTCTGTCTTAAGCATTGCATCGTCTTAAGTTGACTTTGCTTCGTCTTAAGTTGACTCAAGTTTCGTCTATCTTTTGCTTCGTCTATGTTTTGTTTCGTCTGTCTTTTGTTTCGTCTATCTTTTGCTTCGTCTATGTTTTGTTTCGTCTATATTTTGCTCTGTCTGTCTTTTGCTTCGTCTATGTTTTGTTTTGTCTGTCTTTTGCTCCGTCTGTCTTTTGGTTCATCTATGTTTTGTTTCGTCTGTCTTTTACTCCGTCTGTCTTTTGCTTCATCTGTCTTTTGCTTCGTCTATGTTTTGTCTCGTCTGTTCCTTACTTCGTCTATATTTTTTCAATTCGTCTGCTTCGCTTCGTCTACTTTTTTCAATTCGTCTGCTTCGCTTCGTCTACTTTTTTTCAATTCGTCTGCATTTGTGCTTCGTCTATTTCTTACTTCGTCTGTCTTTTGTTTCGTCTGCTTCTGACAGGCTTCGTTTTGTCTCTGAACAGTTGGGCTCCAGAAATGGGGTCCAACACATTAACATTTTCTCGACATAACTTCGTAAATTAACATTCAGACGCAAAACTTTCAAATAATTAAGGAGAGCCTCATTCTCACATCAAATTTGCTTTTCAACAAGTAAAGAAAAATCCAAACACATACCAATCAACTAAATCATTAAAATACCCATAAATTAAAACTTATAAAGCCTAGACGATAACTCCTTCGAACCCCCTTTGTTTTTTTTTGTTTTCAATAAACAATATCAAACTATAGTTCAAAATGTAAAGCACACAGTTCCTGTGCTCCTCAAAAAAATTCAAACTTGGGCTTACTCCTCGTCACGTTATTTCAGCCATCAACTGTCTAGTTTATTTCTTCATCTGAAGCAACTCAATTATCCTTATTCTGAACAGTTTCTTCAAAAGCAGCAACTAACTGTGAATTTGGACAATTTCTTGTTTTTCATTTACTACGTCTTTCTGCTTGTACGTGACCCTTTCTAACCCAAAGGTGCTTTGGTACTATGGATTTTTGCTGCTAGAAATTTAATGTAGAGTGTATGGTTTTTCAGTTTTGACCTCTTTAAAACATCATTTGTAACAACTTGTAACATTTCGATCTTATGTGTCCGAGAATCCTACAAAAATGACATGTAGTTATAAACCTCTGATCCTTCCTTGAGGTTTCTTCTTGGATAGATCTAGTTGCATTATTTTTCCCATCATTCACCTTAGAGCATTCACCTTTGTAGCCAATGCCTTAAAGATCCCCTTTAATCTTACTGATTTTCAGCAATTATTCTAATTTTTCTGTACCTTCATTTAGCATTCTGATTCCTTTTTCTGTACTGACCAACTTTAATTTCGTTTCACTAAACTCATCTAATATAGACAACAACTTCTTCTTTAGATCTTAAATGATGTTCATCATGAAGAGGTTTTCCTTCTTTAACTTTTTATTTTTCTTGCATGTTTGCACCCATTTTGCATACATTAATTCATAGGCTTCATAGATATCCTCCTTTTTGTCATTTGAACCACTGTCATCATTGTCATAATATAAGATTGAGCTTTGAGCTAATTCGTCTGCATTTTTGCCAAAAGTTTCTGATTTACTCATGTTTTCATCATCAATTACTTCCTTCTTGATTGTTTTTAAGCAAATAACTGAACTTTTGTGGTATAAAGCAACTAACAGAACACTATTCACAATTTCTTCTTCACTACCATACTCACTTTCAAATTCATTCTTACTCCAAGTACTTGTATAAGACTTTCCTTTTCTCTTTGAGATATTAGCACATTTCGCTTGCACATGTCCGAATCCTTGACATTTATGACATTGAATTCTCTTCACTTTTCTTTCACCTTTTTGAGTTTTAACTTGTTGTTTAAAGTTTTTGTTCAATGAACTCTCACCGTTCTATCTAAACTCGGATCTATCCTTATTCACTTTTTAACCACTTGCTGAAATTTCTTGTCAATGACTTCATCTCCTCATTCTCATCGGATTCATCTTCTAAATCATTCACAGCTTTACCAATCTCGGCTTGTAATGCCAATCTATTTTTTTCTCTCATTTATCCTTAATAAATTCATCTCAAAGTTGGTAAGAACCCCAATTACCTTATCTAAATACAATTCATTAATTTCATGGCTTTTTTCAATTGCTGCAATTTTTGGTATAAACTTTATAGGTAACGATCTCAATGTTTTCTAAACCAGTTTCAGGTTAGAGTATTTCTTCCTGAGTTGATGTGCTTGGTTTGCTATGTCGTGCAGTTTCTTATAGAAGTCTCCAATAGTTTCACTTTCTTCCATCTTCAACTCTTTAAATCTCACAGCCAACATCTGAAGTTTCAAAACTATCACAGATTTTGATCCCTCGTGTATAATTTGTAACGTGTCCTATACTTTTTTCGCCGATTCACAGGTTGATATCATAGAAAAGCGACCTTCATCAACAACACTGAAGATGGCGTGCAAGACTTAAGAATTTCCAAGTGCTCTCTTTTCTTCAGCCCTCGTCCACTCAAATGCATCTTTAAGCACTGATTCTCCCTTTTCGTCGGTCGTCACTGGATGTGTCCATCGATTTAAAGCTGAGTTCCATACTTTTATTGCCTGAATGAATACTCTCATTTGTGATTTTCGCATAGAATAATTTGAACTATCTAACAACGGTGATCTGATGATTGATGCCCCTTCTCTTATAGCCATAGTTGTGAAACACAGATCTGCACTAACTTGATGTACCAAGTTCTGATTCGGTGAACTTACTCTGATACCAATTGAAAAAATCATAGGTTGTAATAGTTTCGCAAAAATCTCCGATTTGACCGCAGTTGCTTGTAATTGTATCTGTTAGTTACTTGATATAAAGCAACTGTATCAGTAATTGTAAATTTTTCAGCATAAATGAAAACAGAAAGATAAGTACAAAATTAAACAGACCGACACTAAAAACGACAGCCATAAAATTATCCGAGACCACCTTCAATTGTTATTCAACAATAAGAAAGAATGCAACTGGTCATCAACAATTATTCAACCCACTTACGTCACACAATCAACAAAAAACGCAACAACAAGATGAATTAATTATCAATGTAAAATCAGCTGCAAAATCCCTAAAGACCACTGATCAAGAAACTCACACGACACCTACTAAAAATCAACTTCGTCTCTTGTCCTCAATAATCGTAGCCAACTTGAGACATTACCATCCAAGAAGCAAACACTTGGGTTGCATGAAAAACTCAGTTAGAAATGAATCACTTCCCAACCTATACGATAATCATCTCTTTTTTTCAATAATCTGTTTCGGCAATAATCTAGAGAAAACCATGATAGTACACAACTGTAGACACATTCAAGAGCAAGTTTATCTCAAAATACAATAAGTCTTCACCTAGTAGAATTCTTCATTCAGCATACCCTTTAATCATGTGATGGACATCCACATCTTTTCCAAAATTAAGTGTTTATCAAAATCAAACAAGAGTTATTGTTTAATAACACCAATAATCCAGCTGCAATTATCAAGTTATATCTAAACAAAATATGCTACTTTAAATAGTCATTATTCTCAAAATAGATTATCCATTAAATCTCATTCTGATTTGGATTTTAATTTCAATCACCTTATTTTAAAAGAGTGCTAAATAAATACAACTAATTTCAATTATCAAATAATGTCTAAAATTAAATAATAAGAATCACCGTTATCTTATCATTAAGTTTTCTCAGATAAACTTATCGAGCTTTCCCAACTCCGGCGTACATGCAGGTACATGCAAGCACACAACTACGTAACTTTTCTCCGCGCATGTGAGCTTTAAAAGAAAAGAAACCCCAGAAAGTTCTTTAACAGTTGTTCTTCTCTTTTATAATGTAAAATCATGTGCTTAAAGCACCCTTAAAAGCTTTCCTAGTTTTAAACTACAAGGTTCTGAATATCCAATGCAGTTCAAATTTATACCAAATCTCTCCTTTTGGTTCATTGCCACTTAGTTACAACTGTGCAACAATGGTGCCTGGTTACCTCACAGAGAACAACTGGCGTGGTTACTTGGGCAGATGGACTCAGAACTATTCGGTAAAATAGTTTTCTTGTTAGGCTAAACAGATACAAAACAGAAGATATTACAAGTTTTCAGACAATATTACAGACAGTTCGACAGTCATTTCCCATATCTCTAAATTATTGCTCCTAACCTCGACTAGTTGGCACCAAGCACAAGGAAACATAAAAGTTTTAGGTTGAAGAAACTTGTCCATTCTCTAGGCTTAGATATCAGTGCAGAAGGATTATCTGCTGGTCCATTCCAAGGCAAAAATAAAAGGAAAAGCTCTGAAAATTTTGATAAAATTTAAAACCTGTTACTTTCTTAGTTGACAGAGATCTGAGCAGTTTTGCAGATTTATGAGACTGCTAAGCAGTCAATTGCATCTTTCATATGAACCCTTTTTAGTACAGGAAACTTTCTAGTCTGGAATACACAAAGATGCTGTATTATTATGGCAGACTCTTTAAAAATGGTCCACTTCCCATGTCTGCTGCTTGAATCCCATTCTTTTTTCTCCACCAAGTGTACCTCAACTAGTTCATTCTGAAAGACAAAGTGAAGAAAAACCTTACTCATGTAAAATATACACCACTGAGACGATAAGAAATTGTTAAGCTTTCCAAAGTCTAAGTGTCCTTTCCTGTGCCAAGTATTAGCTTCAGAGAAAGAAAATGTCTGCTACAACCATATAGTACAGGAAATGAATAATAAAGTGCAACACGTGAACTAGATTTAAGAGCCAACTTGAGGCCAATGGAATCTGTCTTATCACCTTTTCTGGTACTTGTCCACATGAGTAATGTCCCAAGCAAGTACTATCCTGCTTTTTGGTACATTGTAACAATTATTTTGCATCTAATCCACATTCTGTAGACCTTAATATCACTTGTGATTGCAACTGAAAAGCGAAAACTCTAAAAGGAACAGTTTACTTCTGTTGTAATGACAGCAGAAAGGAGAAAGATTACAGTTTTAAACTTAAAAAGGCTTTGTTGGTTGTTAACAGCTCAGCATGGACAATTTAGGTCAAGTCATTCCTCAAGAAACTGTGCCCTTTGTTCAGAAAAGAGAAAAATATATATAAAGCTTGGAACCAGTTAACATCAATCAATCTCCTAGAGCTTTTCATAAAGTCATCTAAAGAAATCAAAATGGCATGTGAAGAATTTCAACAAACTATCCTCCTCTTATCTCCTATATAAAACAGTTCTCTTTATTTCTCTTCGCGCAATTTGTCTCCGAACCATTCCCTGAATTTGGCCTTTAAGTTCTTCTTCGTACAGAATAGAGGAAACATCCCATTTCCAGTCCTAAGCTCCTGTCAACACAGCCTGTAACCATACGTTACAATGGATCTTAACATGTTTCAAAGGATTCATGCAACTAGAAGATCCAACAAGCATCAGGTTCTTGGAAATTTTCTCCTGTACTCTATGACAGTACTAACTTGCAGTCTTTTCTGTTCTAGCCCTATCTGGTTTCCTTCACTACTATCATATCTGAAGATATTCGTCTTCAGTCTCCTTCCAAGAATCACATCTCTTCTGATTAGCCCAAGGTCTCTTTTCATAGTTGGCAACCTTATAATCATTGCCCTGATAGGAGAATCCAGGTTCCTGGCTTCAAACCCTTCTCCAGCTACCAATGCTTACTATGATGAGTACATTAACCAGAAAAGAAGCTTTCAGCCTTCAGCTATTTCAGAAGAGAAAAAAGATATGAAGTTGGAGAACAAGAGCTCTGAAGCTGGAACAAAAGTGGAAGGGAAAGGAGGGGAAGAGGTAACTGAGAACCTCAAAGTAAATGAGAAGAAAGATGATAATGGAGAAGATGGGGTTGGTTTGCCTACAGAAGAATTGAAGAAAAGAGCTGACGATTTCATTGCCAGGGTCAATAGACAAAGAATGCTTAAAGCTAGACTACCAGTTTGCTACAGTACATAAATCTGACATAGTTGTAAGAATAAAAGAGCACTGATGGGGCTTCTGTTTCGTAATCATATAAGATTCTTCCAACCCCGAAAAGATTCTCGATAATATAACTTGTTGCTACATTTGAAACCAGTAACAGGTTCTTGCAGTGTTCGACTATCTGTTATCTAAAATCTCCAGAAATACTCAGTTATGAGTTGTGCTATTTGGATTAAAGAACTAGCAATCCATCTGTTGAACCTGATTAAACTGGGGTTTTCATCAAAGGATTGGACCAGACCAGTAAGTTAGAGCCGGTTAAGAATACTTGTGATGCTATTTCAACGCAAACCTTATAAATTTTACTTAACACGCTAGGTTCTTCTAAAGAAAGATCTTTTCTTATTTTAACTGTAGTAACAGCCTTCGCGAGGTCTTTAAGAGTCCTCTCACAGACTCAGATACCTGTAGGATCGAGATAATTTTTCTTTCTGCAAATTGTGACTCTGTTCAAACCTGAGAGCCAAGTGTTTTGGATTCTACTACGAAGTTGGCTAAAATTAACAAAAGAATTTGTTCTATTCTCCGGCCGCGATGAACTTTACTTATATGTCATCGAGTACTAATAGTAAATCACAAAGTGACGTAAGCTGCAGATTTAAACTTTAAAGATCAAGTCTTTGTTGAAACCCTGAGTCAAAAACAAGTCCTCATTAAGAAATCCCTTCGATGCCAGAAACCTTTAGTATAGCAAGTGGAAGAAAAAAGTTTGTGTGCAAGTAAAGAAACAGAGGAACTGTAGATTAAGTGGTAGCTTGTTGGCTATGGTCAGTTGACTTGGATTAAACAACGGACAAGGTAAAGACTTTCTGAAACTACAAACTTTATAATCCTTATCTCTACATTAAGAAAAATCATCTTTAAGAAATTATCCATCAACTGAAGGGAAGCGGCAAGAGCCAGGACAAAAACATAGAGCATCACCAAGGTTTGTCTGACCCACGTGTCAAGTTGAAGCCATGCAATGGTGCCACGACGAGAACACTCTTTTTAGTTTTTACCATATCTTAAAGTCACAATTCCATGCACCCAGTTGATCAAAATTTGATCTTGGCACTCAATTTCTTAGAAAGATAGTTGCTTTGGTGATTCTGTTCTAACTTGAAAAGCTATGGATCTCATTCACACTTTTCTGAATTTAGTATCTCCTCCTTTTACGTTCTTCTTTCTTTGCTTCCTCATGCCACCTTATCTTTTCTATAAGGCTTTCACAACTATTTTCTACACCATTTTCAAAGAAAATGTTGCCGGGAAGGTTATTCTTATAACCGGTGCATCCTCAGGTATAGGCGAGGTAAGTAGACAAAATTCATGGTTTAACTTCTCTTCCATTACGTATAAATTTGAAGATTAAAGCAAGTGCTTAGCTAATAACACTAACTACATGCTAAAGAGGCGTGAGGCTTGAAGCCCTTGGGTGCTTGAACTAGCTTTTGGACTTCCGATTCTTTTTCTGGCTAGTAATGTTCAATGGAATTAGAGAACAAGTAGCTATCACTTTGAAATTGCAGGTTAAGAGACAAAGAGGAGTTTAGGAGAACTATCTGATCCTTGCAAGTTTTTGCAGCATTTGGCGTACGAGTATGCTAAGAATGGAGCCTGCTTAGCCCTTGTTGCCCGGAGAGAGGGAAGATTGAGAGAAGTTGCTTATATAGCACGTGAGCTTGGTTCCCCTGATGTTATGATGATTCTTGCAGACGTTCGGGAGGCGGAGAACTGCAGAAGAATTGTCGAGGAAATTATGAATTATTTTGGTAGATGTAAGCGCTTACGTTGAGGATTTTTATCATCTCTGTTCTGTTTTCCTACCAAGTACGACATATTGTAACGGACCATTGTGTGAATTTGCAGTGGATCATCTAGTTAATAATGCTGGAATCAGCTCTGCCTGCATGCTCGAAGAAGCTACTGATATCAACACTTTCAGGCCTGTGATGGTAGATCATTTCAAACTTCGACTTTGGAGTCAGAAGCTAATTTATTATCAGAAACTATAAATGTTGGTTTATTGGATGAAAAAGCAGTTTAGTACTAAATTGAACTTGCAAGAAGTAGAAATCTGCTGCTATTGGCTGAAGATTTGTGCATGTCTTGCGTTTATTTTCTCCCTAAGATCTATATTTTCTTGTTTTGTTTACTTTCTGTACAACCAGGATACCAACTTTTGGGGTTCAGCTTATACCACCAGGTACGCAGTTCCTTACCTCCGAGAGACCGGAGGCAAGATCATAGTAATGTCCTCTTCTGCTTCATGGTTGCCATCACCAAGAATGAGTATCTACAACGTAATATTGCTTCTCAGACTAACATCCCTTTAATCTACTTCCATCATTGAGTTTTTTCATGCTAATAGTAACCTTTGAATGTTTTCCAGGCAAGCAAAGCAGCACTCGTATCCTTCTTTGAGACACTAAGAATCGAACTATCTCCTGATATTCATGTACTAATTGTGACACCTGGGTTCATCGAGTCTGAATTGACTCAAGGCAAGCTTTTGACAAAGGAAGGCAGAATGGACATTGATCAAGACGCGAGGGATGTATGTTCTATATTCTTTTCAACGTTTTCCCTTGCTAAGATAAGTGCAGGCTTTTCGGTTAAAAATCGCGTTTAGAACCATATTTAGGCCCCCGAACTCAGAAGCTCATATGTTTTCGGGTCAGTGGACTTCCTGTGCAGTCCTACAGAAACCCAATTGACCTTTGTTTTTCGCTTTTGTTTTGGTAGGTTCAAGTAAGCATTATTCCTGTTGAAACAGCAACGAGCTGTGCCAAAGCTATAGTAAACAGTGTCTGCAGGGGTGATAAGTACCTGACGGAACCATCCTGGTTCAGGATAACGTGGCTGTGGAAGGTGTTAGCTCCTGATGTCATTGAATGGATGTACAGACTATTCTACCTTCCTGGAGCAGAAGCTCCGGCGGCAGAAGCAGCCAGCAAGAAGATTCTTGATCATACAGATGCTCACAGATATCTCTATCCTGAGTCCATCCAAATGCCTGAACTGAAGAAGGAATGAAACCAATGTTGAATTGAAGTGGTGTGTGTAACTTTTAGTTTCGAGTCTTTCTTTAAGTGTGACGAAATAAAATAGGATAGAGTGATCTGACCGTCAGCAGGACTTCAGGTCTAAGGTACTGTGCCAATTTGGATTACTTTTCAACGTTTAGATGGACCCAACAAGTTTTCCTCATCTTTCACTGTATCTTAATCATGATAAAATGTTTTCGATTTTGACATTTTATTTTGTTTGATATTTTAAATTATTTAAAGAGAATTTTATAAAATGAAAATTTAACTTCCATATAATTTAAACGAGTTTTAGAAAATATGCAACTTATTTTTAAAATTACTGTTTAAATTTTTCTTAAAAATAAATGATAAAATGTAGATAATTGATCAATTATATATTACTAATATGGTTGACTTAATTTAGTTTTTAAATTTTAAATTATTAAAATAAATTATTAATTTTATAATTTTAGAAAATTGAGTTGGATTATTATGTTAATAATATCTGATTGACTTATAATTTTAAAAAGATAATAATTTATGAATTTATAAGTAATTTATTACTACTATGTTTATCAAAAGTTTAAAAGAAAAAATTAATTTTATTAAATATATGTTAAGATATTTGTTACCTATAAATAGCTTGACATATGTTTAATATATATTTATTATTTTTAGGAAACATTACCTCTTTTTTCAAAAAATATATTTTAAGTCTACAATTCTTACACATATAATTCCAATCATAAATTAAATATTTTTTAGTATACAATGTTCAAGAAAAAGTGATCAAAATTTAGACACCCTAAACCTTTTTTAAAAAAAGATTTAAGAACGAAGAATCCATAGCTGTTATCTTTTGGATGCGCATTTGGTAAATTTTTGTATTGACGCAAAAGGTTGTAAATCACGACAATCGGGTACTTTGCACTAAGCAAGCCCTGTACGACAAACTCAATTGAGAGAGTGTAGGTAGAGAGATTTGAACACAGGATTTTTTGACTCATATCTTCCTACTTCACTAACTCGACCACCCCCTAGGGGTTGGATATCCTAAACGCTGAACTTAGAACTCTAAACCTTAAACTCTAAAAAAATTATAAAATTTGACCTCTAAAATTTAGAAATAATAATTTGTGGATTTCAACTAATTAGGATTAATAAAAATGATGCAACCAATCCCAACGGCTTAAGCCCAAATTAATTGGACTTAACACGAAAGACTTGATAATACAAACTTTTATTATTAAAATAACATCATTTTAATTTATTTATGCAGAAAATTTAATATTAAAATAATAATATTTTAGTTAATTAAATTAAAATAATATCATTTAAAAAGGATTAAAAATAATTTAACCAAGTCAAAGAATTGATTGAGATGGAGATAATCATTTGGTTATTTTTTATTTTGTTAAGTTTAAAATCACAAAAATGCTTTAAATGTCTTTCTGCTTACGGATAAGCTTGAAATCACTAATTTGACCTTAATATTTAGAAATAATAATTTATGCATACCAACCCATACGAAGAAAATTAGGGTTGATAAAAATTTGAAGTATGCGAATTAAAAGATTCGGTATGAAATGAAGACTTAATAATACAAACTTCTTTTATTATAATAACGTCATTTTAATTTATATATTAGGAAATTTAAAATTAAAATAATAATATTTTAATTAATTATGTCAAGTGGAAAGACATTTAGTAGGGTTTGAATAGTAGAAGAAGGGCACGTGAAATCATCTGTTTTAATAACGGTGTTTCAACCTTGTTACATTAAATCTCACCCATTTATTTATGTGAAGTTAACATAAATAATAAAAACACCATAATCGAGAAATATGAGATCTGAATACATCTAATATAAGCTGTAGCTATTATCAATTTATCATGACTGACCACCGAACTTTTAAATGGCTTATTCCTAAGTGGAAGGACATTTAACGGTATTACATCTATATTCAAACTAGATTGGATCCGACTGAACAACACCAAAAAGGAAACACTTGTTAATCTTGGAATCAAATAGGTAATAAAAGAGATTATATCTTTTATGGAATGAGTATTTAGTGGACACTGTGCCATTGGTTGTTACAGACTTCGCTGCTCAAGAAAAAGAATATTGGAATATAAAAATAAGCTTCTTATTGATGATAATTATAAAAAAGACACAGTAAATAAAAATCACTAAAAAAAGACAGAAATAAACAAAAATTATTTTTATTAATTTTTATATAATTAATGTGTTTCCACTCACGGATGAGCTTGCAATCAGAAGCTAACCCATAAATGTTCATTTATAGCAATCAATCTTCTCAGCCAACAGTTCCGTGGTCAGTGCTGATAATGGCTACTGCGCATGTTAGATGTGTCCCTTCTTCTACCATTCAAAACCTGGCACTAGAAATTTGGGTGTCCAGCTGCTGTTGACCTTCTCAACTGTCTATTCTCCATTTTATTCACATTTATCATAATCCAACAAGACTGTTGGGAGCTAATACGGTAACTTTTCCCTACCTGACGTGAGAGTGCTATGCCTGTGAGACTTCCATGGACATAAAAGAACTCCTCACCATCAAACTTTTTCTTTATAGAAGTTGTACAGACTCACCATCTGACAGTACCCGAAGCAAAACTAAGGCTATGGATCTGGTTCATAACTTGTTCAGTCTTTTGCTTCCTCCTTTAAACACCATCCTTCTCCTTTGTGTCTTACCTCTATATCTTCTAATCAAGCTTATTGACTCTCTAAGAAGGCATTTTCACAGCGAGAACGTGGCAGGCAAAGTAGTGATTATTACTGGGGCAGCTTCAGGAATTGGTGAGGTGAGGCCTTAAGTTGTCGACAATGTCAAATTGTTTCTTTTATCATTCTTAAATGTAATATACTAATCAGGATTTGAACACTGATAAGCTATATATTTCTTTCTAAACATGGAGATAATTGCTTACGAGTATGCCAAGAGAAGAGCTTGTTTAGTTCTCGTTGACATTAAAGAGGACTGTCTTAAACCTGTGGTCGATAAGGCCAGGGCTCTAGGCTCACCGGATGTTATAGCCATTGTTGCTGATGTTTCCAAGTTGGAAGATTGTGAGAGATTTGTTAATGAAGCTGTGCAGCATTTTGGCAAATGTAAGTTTATCTGCTTTTGGGGTTTGGTTCTTTAACCCTATTATTAATCTGCTTCTCTGGATTGGCTTGAAAAGTGGATCATCTGGTGAACAATGCCGGGATGGGCTTAGCAGAGGGCTTTGGATATGTGAATGAGATCTCTGCACTTCGACGATTGATGGTATTCGATTGCGTTTGTTAAAGAAAAGATTACTATGTATATATATTTTCTAGTAAGCTATTCTCCAATACAGTTCTTAATATGCAGGACGTAAACTTCTGGGGTGCAGTTTATGGCACACAGTTTGCACTTCCACATCTACGAAAGAGCAAAGGGAAGATAATCGTGGTGGCTTCATGCCTTGGACGGTACCCTATTCCAAAATCGGGTTTTTACAGTGTAAGAACTCAGAATTTTATCCTTTATGTAGTTATGTTGGTATCAAATCACAAAGTGGTGGCCGAAACCAAGCTTGTTCTTGTTATCAGGCAAGCAAGGCAGCTCTAATAAGCTTCTGTGAGTCATTGAGAAGTGAATTTGGTGGGGAGATTGGGGTGACAATTGTGACTCCTGGAAATATAAGAACAGATATGACTCGAAAGGTGACAATTCATCTTATCATACTAGAAAAAGTATATAAACGAGAACGTTTTGCACTTGAGGAATTCCTGTGCTAACTGATTTTAAAGAGCATCTTTATTATTCTAAATTACTTAAAAAACACTTTGTAATCTGTTAAGCTTTCTTTAATCAAATTATTGTTAAAAATAACTTAAATAATAAGAGTGTATTTTAGAATGAGTGAAACCAAGAAATCATACTAATAATGGCTTGTTAGTAGTTACTTACGTCCAATTTGCCGATGTTCTGATAATGCAGAGTAATAGGAATTTCATAATCCCATCAGTATCGAGAGAGGCTTGTGGGAAGGCAATAGTGAGAAGTGGTTGCCGTGGAGACAATTACTTGGTGGTGCCATCATGGGTTTCTTTCCTTTTCCCCTGGAGATTTTGGTATCCTGAGATAACTGACTTAGGCAACCGCTGGGCCTTTGTACTAAGGTACAACTACAAGAACAAATCAAAGCTGAATCCAAGTTCTGTCAACCAAATTGATGAGCTCAAGTCAAACTAATCAGCCCACAACTCAAATTGGCATGTACACGCAGGCAACTCTTGCGTTCGTAATAAAATCAATATGCTAGTACGAGGAGCTCTGAATTGTTATTGTACCTTATTATGTATCTTTACTTCACTAACTTTAATCAGCCCCTCCATTTGATTGATGTAAGGCTTGTGATCTCCATATGTCCGATGGAATTTAGAAGTAACGTCCAATCACAAGAGTATAGCATCGATATTGATTTCATTCAAGTAAACGAAACCGATAACGGACAATGGATTATATAATAAATAAACTACCAGATGAATGAACTACCTTGATTGTTTTCCGCGTCTCATAACGATTTTCGAGGATCATAAATCTCAGATATCGCCTGTTGATACAGTTCAATACAACATACAACAGCAACTAAGGGCACTCAATTTTCAGATTAATACTCTACACATGCAGAGGATATTAACTTTGGGATTCAGTATATAACTCCTACTTTGCAATTCCGCACCTCAAAAGATGCCGCAGGAAAATGGTAGTAAATGCTTCATGTACTGCATGGTTGCCTGCACGAAGGATGGCCTTCTATAACGCAAGGGATGCACTCAACTCCGTAGAAAAACTGCATCCCATACAACATTGTCCTTCGACTGTATTCCTCTATTTGTTTTAAACAAGAAAAGCAGCTCTTCTTGCTACATAGGAAACTCGAGAGGATGAAATTGGGGTCAGAAGTTGGAATAACAATTGTTATCTAGGACCGATCGAGTCAGAAATGACTGGAGGCAAATTTATCAGAAGTTGATAGAGAATGAGAGATGTATATTTCCACTTCAAAGCAACAAAAAAGAGAGTAGATATCACTGAATTATGTCAGCATACAACTCTCACTGATCTGCTAGGTTCAAGTAAATGGGATGCCACTGGAGTCCACTGAGAAGTGTTCCAAAAGAATTTTAAATGGTCCATCTGGACAGAGCAATTGCATGGCAGAACCAGCTTGTAATGCAACATTTTTCTGGAAGGTGCTTATCCCTGAGACAATAGAGTGGAGCAACTTCATGTTTCCACTCCCTGGACGAGGTAGTTCTTAAAGAGATACAGGATTGTCCACTTAGTAAATAAAAATTCTCTGACACCTGGTAGCTCCAATTTCATGGGATGATGGTCTTTTCATAGCTTTATCTGCATCATGGATATCAGTCATTCTAAATTGCACTTGTCCTTAGGAATCAGAAGGAATAGCTACTCTGTGTGTTGTGCATAAAGCAACAACACATAAGAAATGGCAGGTTTTCAGATGATCTTCATTTCCTAAGAAATAATCACCAGAGTACTAATCATCTTGGTCATCGCTATAATGCAAACAAAGACAAAGTGGATGATTAAGTTGTCGAGACCAAAAAGTTGAAAGAAACGCAGTAAAGGCATAACAGACTGCTGCCACCGTTGATCTTAAAGCTTTTCTTCCTAATCTCTGATGGGTTTCGTGTTTTCAGCTAGAATCATTTGCTTCTTTTCCGTTAACAAAAACAAAGCTATCCACCTCACTCCATTGATGATTGATTAGTTTATATCCTCGTGTACCCTCTGATTCGTCATATTTCCAGCGTCAAACCAAGGAACACATTTCCTATTAAATCACCAGACGTTGCCATATCAGGGCCATTATTCCATTAACAACTGCTTCTACCAACATAACTTTAATTCACCTCAGGTACCACTGTGTTGCTCATCATCAATAACCATTAACTCCCCTCTAATTATACTAAATGTCTCTTTAGCCAGAACAGCTTTCATTATGAGCCATGAATCTTCCAGGGCATTCTAAATCTTTCCCTTAGCCGGGAGTTGCTAAGAAGTCCCATCATTCTCAACTTCATAAAGCTTATAAGTTTCTCCTGAAACAGAGCTCTATATGTGTGGAGACGATCAAGGTGAGATGTCGACCCTGTTGACGGTTGGATTCTGTGGTGTTTGTACTGGAGCCAAGGACTTTAGTCTCCTCATTAGCAACAATGCATCAGAAGCAGTGCAGCCTTGGTTCATCTCAAGAGCGATTGGAACTGAAGAAGTTTCGTTCATCTCTATAAGCATTACCCCCTGGACCATAATATTTCCAAACAATGAAGAAGCAAAATACAAAGAGTCATAAATATCCCAAGGCAGTAGAGGAAAACAGCCTTTTAATACTTGGCACTGTCACAAAGATAAATTCATAACAGAGCACGGGCCGAACAATGTTTTATTACCTCAAAATTCACCAAAAACATTTGGAAATTTTTCAGAGTTTCCTTCATATCTCTAGCGATCTCTTTGTTTGAAGAAGTGAGAGCAGCAGTGACCTCCTCGGGGGAATGGCCTATTCCTTTCTGTACCAACTGCAGAGAAGAATATTTGATTTACATTTTATTATTGATAACTTCATTTATTTGCATGAAAGACTAACTTCAAAACTTACATTATGATCGATAAGAATATCTGAGATGAGGCTACCATCATCAACGTAAACCTGGAGCTCATATCTTGTCCTTTGCTTATATTGAAATGCCTTTACACCAGTTAGGAAACACTACAATTTTTCACAAGTATTAGCAAACAATCATCAAACCATGAGAAACCTTTACAAGAATTCACGCACACAGATATGTGCACCCAGTTACAGAGAAAATTATATTTGCGTACCTTAACTTTTCCCTGAACTGAAGATGTATTCTCCCTCACTGCAGCCCATTGAGCTGACAAACTAGCCAAGTATGTGAATGGGATTGCTTTCTCTCCAGATAGTACGAGTGGTTGCCCATGTTCGTCAACCATACCAATGTCTCCATGAGCTGTTGGGCCATTGGAGAGATCATTAGGTCCCGAGTTCTCCCCACTAACAGGAGTATCAAGACGCATCTCCTCAACCTCAAAAGCAACACTAGATAATCGATTAGCTGCAGATTTTTCCGCACTCATTGAAATAGCTGATTCTTCTCTAGTCCATTGATTGGTAACAGTGTGAAGTGCAACATCGCAGCTGCCTAGAAGATGTACATGCAAGCAAAATGAGGAAAAAAGAACGAAACCTTTTTGAGAGGTTATAAAGACATTTCATATGAGAATAACGTAGAGTAGTGTAGTTTTGTTGTATACAAGCATATAAATATGAACAGACATATATTTATTATACAGATGCTCCATGTTTAAGAACATGAAGTTTTTTGTAGAAGCTTATGGTAATCAATAGGTATGTAATGTGTCAAAATGTTTGATTACTATGTAATTTATCATGGAACTGCAGTCCGAGCAAAAATTTATTATTAGAAAAGTATGTATTAATATCAACGTCTAACAACTTGTTCTATCTTAAAAATCAGTTTATATGTTCAACTATCAATGTTCCGGCAAAGAAGATGGCCAACATACATCCAGAAAAATTCCACTATTTTTGTCACATAAGGTTTCAGATAATGCAGGTGGTTATCTTAAGAGAGCTTGTAGATATTTGGGGTTGAATGGTAAATTTAAATAGTTAACTTCCTATTCACTGGAATTATTGCAATGTCAAACTCAAAGAAGAATAAAATGAAACCAACCCGACCTTGATTATCTGTCTGCTGGAGATCTGCAGGTTGTACTGCAGAACTACTTATGTTCCCAGCAACATTGACAGCAAAATCAGTATGCCCAGGGCCATCAATAGTATTGTTACTCTGTCCTGGAATATTAACAAAGCCATTCCCATGTCTAGAAGCAGAAACAGAGCTACCCATATGCCCCTGATTATTAACAGAACTGTCAGTGCTCTGAGAAACCTGTGGCCAGGCAGCCAGAGATGCTCTGGTTGCCAAAGGAGGGACTACTCCTGTCCTTGATCTGCAAGGCAATAGTCCAATAGTAAGTACATTAAAGCAGTACCAAGGACTTGAGTATGACAACAAATTTTCTAAATCAGGACTAGAATGTTTGGTAATAAAAAATTAATAATTAAATATTTCACCACCAAAAAGAATTACAGCAAAGTAAAGACTCTTCATACAACAATATTAAATGAGCATGCTACTACTTACTACAAAATAAAGCGTCTATATTTTGAGACTCATGAAGAATAAATGATAGGAATATCAACAGTCTGTTTTAAGATTCAAAAAACAACCCATAAAGGTCAAGAGTATAGTGCTTCAAAACAATCAATAAAATATGAACGCTGCATAAGGATAAAAGAGTCTTATAGCTTAGCAATGGCCATTTTCTGGGACTGTTTTAAATCAATATTTTTTTCTCCTACAAGGGATATCCTAGAATCGAGATACCCTTAATTTAAACATCATGTGCAAGGTCATTCTGCATTCTGCATTTACTTAAAGAAGGAAAAAGCAGAAGGACGAACAGCAGAATCATGCCTTAGCCCTTTCTTATTTTCTTTCTAGGTGACAATGGCAGAATACTGCAGCAGGAATTGCCACTCTAAATGCTTAACAACTCAACACATCCTAGATACATATAAAATTTACCTTTTCCCCCTTGGTGGTTTATTTACTTCATTAACAAGGCGTTGGCGAGCTGCATCCAACTCTTGAACGGTTCCTCCAAGAACTTCTATAGCTTCAGGGACCAGCAATAGAAGCCCATGTCGAACATGAACATTGCAGATCACAATCTACAAAAAAATTAAGCTTACAGTTAACTATGACAGGCATTTTTTGAGAAGAATATTCAGCATAAGTTTTCTTTCTCCACCAGACCTTATTTTACTGTTTATCCAGGACATCAACTTATGAGCTAGATTCCTGATAAAGTTTAAAACCCCATGATCTCTCTATTAACTTAAAATCATCATGATGATATTTTGGCATACTTTTAAAGAGGCAATTGTTAGCAGCCTGGCATGTGTAGTCATGCAGTCAGGTGCCAGATGATTAAAAGGGAACGACTTACTATGAAAGCCTGAGAAAATGTGTTATTTCCTGAAAGATAATATATTGTTCTATTTAATCTGAGAAATTTTATATGACCATCATCAGAACTAACACTCACAATTATAAAAGGAATAATCTAAAAGTATGACCATTTATATAGTCCACAGAAGATAAACCTTTAATCCTGCAGGAGCCAAGACTTTGAGATCCTTGATAGGCCTATATTCCATGCCAAAAACCCGCTGAACACCATCTGTCATAGATAGTTTGAGACACCTCTTGCTCCCAGGAGGTGCTTCCTGATACCTGTCTCTTAGAGGACAACTTATATTAACAATCTCATCTACCTGAAAAACGAATTGATTCACAGGGTAAGAATAAACTCCAACCGAAAAACCGATTCCAAGTAGTTTATTAACTTCGTATCACGACGGTAGGAGTACCAAGTCCTAGTTCACTAAAACTTTACAACGTGATGAATAATACTGTACCATGAATGCTAAACTCTTAGGAGTTCAAAATTTTTATAAAAAACAAAAGCACACAAAATTAAGGTTACCTGCAGCACAAACGGTCCCGAGAGATCAACGAGATGCATGGAATCAACATTCGGAGGAAGCACACCTCCGCCGAAGTAATTCATGTCGGAGAACAAGAATTGTTCGAAACACAGCTTCGCCATTGTCGCAACATCAAGGTCAAGTCCACTAATACAAGACTCCAACCACTCTCTCTTCAATCTCAATCCCATCCTCGAAAGACAATCACTCACCGGGCAACCGGAGCCCTCGTCGGAGCTCAACGGACGTGCAGGACGAGACTCGTACGAGGAATGTTCAGAATCGGGCTCTGGAGGAGGAGGACGAGGAGGAGGAGGAGGTGTGTCGAGGTCGTCGGAGACGTCGATGAGCTCGTCGTCGGAAATAGGGACGGGATCTGGAATTAGAGTGCTAGGGTTAGCAAAGGAAGGACGTTGCTCGGCGGCGGATTCCTGGAGATGAATGTCATTGTCATCGTCCTCGTCGGAGTAAGAGGAGAGGCGGAGGCGTCGCCTGGGCATAGCTCTGCGTTTTGAGAGTGTATGTTGCACTTGAAGCTGTTATGTTTGGGAACGAGGGAAACTGGCGGCATTTGTGTATGATTAAACGGACCGCTTTCATTTTTTTGGTCAAACAACATTTTGGGCCTGTAATTTACAAGACTGTTTAGATTTAGGTAAACGAATTGAATTTTAAATTCGTCAATCAAGATACTAATAATAAAGAAAAGAAAAAATAAAATAAAATATTTAATCATATTTTAATATAATTTAATAATCAACTTCGAGCATGTTTTGATAATTATAATTATCATATTGAAAGTTAATTATATTTGAAACGAATTGAAATTTATATTTTTAATCTTTTTGATAATTATAATTAACATATTGAAACTTAATTATTTTTATGAGTAATTGATTATTCTAAAAAACATCCTTATTATTTTGAATTACTTAAAAATGTTATAAAGTATTAAAAACTCAAAAAAGAATTTTTATATTTCTTAAAGGCCATAATCTTTTATATTATAAATTAACTTGATTGAATCTATTTATTTTATACTAAAAATAATTTTCAAAAGGCGTTTAAAAATATTTATTTTAATTAAATAAATAATTGAGTAAATATTAACTTGAATTTTTATATGGTTAATTTAGGACATACATATAAATTCCATCATATATGTAACAAATATTGCACGGTTATGTTTATTAAAATAATTTGATAAATGCTTAATAAAAATTCTTTTAATATTATAAAATACTATTAAAATAATTCAAACTAATAAAAATTACATAAAAATCCGTATTATTTTACTTTTATATTTTGAATTAAGCATCAATCGGTATCAAGACTTCTCATTTTTTTATATCAATATGAAAATCTTCTAATTTTAATTAAAATTTAAAATTAGTCTTCTAAAATTATTTTTTTGTTAAATAAAATAATCAGTAAATAAAAAAAGCAATTATTTGTTAAACCTTTTTTTGTCTCTTACATTATTTTTTGTAGACAGAATGTTTTGCATTTTGGAAAATAATTATTATCGATGAAAAACTTCAAAGTAATTTAACCATGACCATGTTTTTTTAACGCCATGACTAACCGAGGAGTTTGGTGCCTTTAAGTGAATACAATGATCTTGACCCGATGCTCTCCGCAGGCCAATCTGTCGGCCATTTAATAGAGGCTTATTAACAAACACTGGCCAATCACCGTCTCTCTCGCCAATGCCGTTTATGAGCCGCAAGTGGGAGGGGAATGTTAAACGGTGATTGGCAAATGAACATTGGAATCCACGACCAACACGTAGCGCAGAGTCTGGGCTATCTGCTCGTCGTTAATTGGTTTATACTAATTACTGGTGGATTGCTGCAAAAGCAGATGCCACTAGAATGTGAATGATTTATTTCATCAGGGCCTCAGGGCATTGGACATGGGTGTGATGTTTTTCTAATGATATCTGTTTTTAAATGTGTCGCTCATCAACGGTAATCATTCTAGAGGTGTATGGCCTCTCTATAAATTGTGGGGCTGTGTTGTTCATGTTCCAGACAAGATTGGAGTAGCATAGTAAGCAAGCTGAAGAAGTTTTAACATGAAGAGCCAAGCAGCGAAGTTGGGAGTGGTAGTTATGGTTCTGGTGCTTGTGTTCATGGCTTTGGGTCCACAAACAGTGGAGGGAGCGTTTAGCATACAACTCAACCCATGCACACTTGCTCAGTGCGTAGCTGAATGCAAGAAAGTTCTGCATGAAAAGTATCTGAGTGCAACCTGTGCAACGGGGTCTCAAGGCAAGTTTTGTATATGTCTGGGATGAGAACTGAACAAGATTGAATATTTGTGTGTGGTGTGGAGTGTTTTTCTAATAGTTTTGGTCTGATTTCCAGCAAGACTTCTGTAATCTTACTTACTGCAATACTATGTAAAAATCCAGACACTTGTACTGTCTTCAGCTTTGCAATGTAAATAGCAAATATCTTTCCAGATGAAACCACAAAAGGACACAAACAGAATCAAGACCAGCTTGAAAGTGACTGCTGTTTCTGTTCCATGATGAATTAACATAAAACCATAATTCTGAACAAAAATTTTACCACACATTATAGTCATACTAAAATCAGTATCACATTCACAACCAAGGAAATAAGCAGCTTTGTCCCTGTGGGATTAGGGTCTTATAAATGTAAAGAACGTCAAAGTGTGTTGTAGTTTTTTCTATGGTAAATAAAAATTGAAGTCCTTAAAATTAAAGACTATGTAGGATCAAATTAAATACCGAATTTGGACTGTTAGCAGTTCATTAATACAAGGTAATAAGCAATTTGTGTCAAATACACCCATCCTAGGCTTAGGTAAGTAGATTGCTTCAAAACAGCAGGAAATTAAGCTTAAGTTGAACATTAGAATCCTACAAATGCTAGATCTACATTCTAATTCTCAACAGTAGAATGATCTAACTCCCACTGTAAGGCTTTGCACCACTATAATCCCTCCATTTAGGTATGCCAGAAGTAATTGCTCTTTGTATGACATCTATCCGTTCATCAATTAGAGATTCTTTTAATTCCTCCAGTTCGGCATACTCCTTTTCCATTATAACTTCCAGATCATCAAAATGCTTTACTTTGTATTTCAGCTTCTTCAACTGATGATTCAGCCACAAAAAGAGCAAGTATCAGTAGCCACTTCTTCTAAATTATCTAATTTTAACTCTGCATTGCTTAAAATGAAGGTTGAAATGAAAAACATCCTTCTACCTGCGTCTCCAGTATGACTGCCATCAAATTCTCAATTTCTCGGTCTTCCTGATCAGCCAACAACTTGGCATGAGCAGCAGCTGATCCAAGAGCTGTTGCTACTGCAGCTCTAAGCCGCAAAGTTAAAGGTACATCATCCTGCATTTGGGATGTTTCTGTAGTATCTGAAAAAGATATAGATGAATGAAGAGACTGAATTTAAATAACATAGTAGGTAATCATAACCAAAACAAAAAAGAGAAAAATAAAGGCATTTAAACGGGGGAAAATGACTCCATCTTGATTTATAGAGATCACGCAAGCATAATCCACAGTGTAGACAGCACCGCAGTGATTTCATTTCTCAATACCACCTGGATTGAGGTGCAAAAATGCATTTACTATAATTACCTGCATGACCGGGTCCCTCCTTCAGCTCTGAATCTTCACAAGGCGAGGGTCTGAAAATATAAATTATAAATAATTAAAGACATGCTGGTAAAAAAGTCAATATTCTTATTAACATTAGAGGAGACAATTTCATATAAACCTCTCTAATTCAGAATGGACATCCGAAGAACAAAACCTGTTGGTCAGGAAGTCTACTTCACCATCAAATATATCCCTTGGAAATGAGGTTTCATTACAAAGTGCTGCAACAGCAGCATCAGCTGCAGCAGCTGAGATATCATGATCAACCAAGGTCGAGATCAAAGCAACCTAAAGAAAGATTGGGAATTAGACACAGTATATGGTAAAATGGAAAGTATGAATAGGAAGGAAAAACAAGAGTCATGATACTTTTGATGTAAAGAGATGAAGAACCCATATATAGCCGAAATAGTATAACAAACCCCCATTACTATAGAACGTTCCCTTACACTGTCTACAAAACAGATCAATAGCCAAGTAATCACTTCATCCAACAAATTAGTCATGCATTAGATCCTTCACACGATTCTCAACTAATTAAGATGAAAACAAAATTGAACAAGAGACACATTAAACATCTTCTTGCTAGACTTCAAGTAACTGATCATACCTGTTTCATCAAAGAACTACCACCATCAGAAAGAGAAGCAACACATTGTCTTTTTGAAGGACGAGCCTCAGTCACCGAATCTCCATTTTGCTCAGTTTCATCCGTATTCTCATACAATTCACCCTCACTCTTTACTTCCTGTAGATGATCCGGAGGAGATAATGGAACTTGTTCGGTCCCATTTATCTTTCCACTCAATACACCGGAATTACCCCTTCCAGTCACAGAAGTCAACAAGAAATCCCCAAATGGTAGCTCAATAAGCTTAGATATGCAATCTAGTTTAGTCTTAGTTTGGACACTTTGAGCAACAAGGTCCCAATTGTCCCCGTGCTTCAAAACAGACTCTAAAAGAAGCAAAATCTCGGCCTCGGTCCAAACAGCTTCCTTCGAGCTGCTGTCAATAAACTTGAAATCATCCTTACTCTTGTTCTCTCCAAAGTTTCCATCTTTATGACATTTTACACATATCACATAGTCACCCTGCTGAATGATGATTAGGATACTCCAAATAAGTGAAATACGAACGCAATAAGATACAATACAAGAATTTGCATAATAATTCAATGAAAAGCTCTAATTTTTGACGATACCTTATCGTGCTCGTATCTACCTGAATCACAATTGCCACTGCAACTTCCACACAAAAACCTCTTTGGCTTTGCCAAGTCACTATACACATCCGAATAAGAAGCCAATGGCGGCAACTTCACTCCATTCTCAACAACGTCGCCGACATGTCGGCGGGGCACCCAGATAGGCTTCAAAGAATTCGGGGTGGCCACGACTCGGACCCCATTCGGAGCCCCGTCTTCAACCCTAACGTTTTCCGACTCGTCGCTGTCCGGGTCATCATCCCGGGACGAAACTACGCCGAAATTAATAAGTCCCCACTTCTCCAAGAAGCGAAACACCTTGTGGATCAAATTAACGTCCCCAATTAACGACTTCCGAATCTCAGTGAACGTGAGCCTTCTAGAAGAATCTTCGCGGAACTTGTTGATGATGAAATCTCTGTATTCTTTGTAGACTTTGGGAGTTCTCGTGATGGACCTCCCGTCGAAGAACTCTTTCAATGCGCTCCTCTCCGTCTCGTGTATGTCGTCCCATGTAAACCAACCTAAAGGAACCAAATATCATAAACAAAATAATAGAATATTTTTCCGAGAGAAACTATTTTCTGAGAAAACAATCAGAGAGAGAGAGAGAGAGAGAGGAGGTTACTTACTAGAGTAGCTGGGAATGGTGTAGAGGTCGAGTTCTGGTTCACAGGGTCGGGTCGGAACTGGATTCGGATTCTCCATCTCCAATCTAAGCCGAGTCGTTTAAGACTTTACTTGCGTGGAGCGGAATATAGGGTCTAAGTTCTCACGTGACTGGCCATCTAAGTAAGAGTACGCTCACGTGACCGACCAATCAGATTCTGAAGTGCTACGTTGTCGTATGGAGGAAAAAAATTGAATACAGGCGGGAGCAAAGAAGGACCTTGGGCTCGGTGTTTTTGACCGAGGTCCAAACAAACCACTAAAGCCCGCTCTGTATTTGGGAAAGGAAAATTTTGAACCCCCGCCCTTTTTTCCTCCAATCCCCAATCTGAATCAAATTCAGTGTCTCTGATCCCTAGCATTTATTTGGTTTCTCCGAATTTAGGGTTTTCTTTGATTATCTATACTTGTTGTTTGGTTTCTTCTCGATTGGTAGCGTGGTCCATGGCAAGCGAAACCCTAGAGGAAAAGAAACCAGAGGAGGAAGCAGCAGTTCCTGTGGAAGAGAAAGAGAAAGAGGAAGTGAAGCCTGAAGAAGAAGAAAAAGAAGAAGAGAGGAAGACTTTAGAAGCTTCTTCGGATAAGAAAGATGTTGAGGTTGAGACTGAGCAAGTGAGACAGAAGGAAATGAACGAGGAGGAGGAGGAAGAGGAGGAGGGAGAGAGTGAAAAAGGCAAAGCTAAAGAGGCGGTTACGCCGAGCAGCGAGAGGCCTACTAGGGAAAGAAAGACGGTGGAGCGCTACTCCTCGCCTCAGGCTGGGAGATCCGCTACTAAGCCCTTGTCTATTCAGAAGGTCAGCGCCGTCTAGCCTACTGCTTCTTTGTTGTATTTTTATGGAATTTGGGTGTTGAATTTTGGAGCAGTTGTAGTAATTTTCGAGTTTTTTGTTATTTCAGGGAACTGGCGCGCCTTTGAAGGACATCCCAAATGGTACTTTTCTATTGCTTTCTTGAGTTTCTTTAATTGTTTGTCCTGAAACTCATTGAAATGTCTAGTTTAATCTTAAATTGGAGCAAAGAGATCCTCTTGTTTGCGTCTGAAATGAATGTATTAAAAGTTTCGCTTTATATTAAGCATCACCATGGGTGATTCTTGATGCAGGCTTGTAAAATTAGTTGCTGTCATTATTTTTTATCCTATATGATATGATGGACATAGGGGAAGAGCTTTTCCCGTTTCTACCTTTAATTTCCACTGTCATGAACCTCCTGATTTATTCAAGGTTTTTATCTTGCCAAATGAAAGAATTGAGCCCCTTATCATTCTGAGCTAGATATAGTTTATTGGTGTATGTTTAGTTCTACCTGCTTTATACTCTCTTGTTTATACTTTTGTATCTTATTGGTAATGATACAACTGCTAGAAGATGTGGAAGATGGATATTCTTGTGTAAATCTAGGGTAAACACGGTTGACTTGAAGATTTCATATTATCTCTTGACATGAAGCATATATTTCTCCGTTGAAGAGACTTAAAGATTTTTTTTTTCTCTTTGTTATTTACTTATTATGATTTTGTTGTGACAGCAGACTGGCTTTATTTTTTGTCTGATATTGTGAACTGTTTCAGTGGCTTTCAAGTTGTCCAAGAGAAAACCTGATGACAATCTGCAAATGCTTCATACAATACTCTTTGGAAAGAAAGCTAAGGTGCTTGACCTTTTCTCTGTATCTCATTTTTTTTACATTCCTTTTACTCTGAACCTCATTTATTTGTTGCTTTCCTCTTTGATTTTCAACTATTGTTCTTTTTGCAGGTGCACAATCTGAAGAGGAACATAGGCCAGTTTTCAGGCTTTGTTTGGGCTGAGAATGAGGTCTTCAACTAAGTGCTGAAAATTATTCATTTTTTAAATCTTGCTGTTTATGCATGTGATTTATGTCCATGAATTATGCTCACTTGAGCTTAGGGTTATTTGCTGATTTGCATGACTATCAACTTATGCATTAACTATTGCTGGTGCTACAAGTATTTCTTAATGCAGACTTCAAAACTTTTTGCAGGAAAAACAGAAGGCTAAAGTAAAGGAAAAGCTTGACAAGTGTGTTAAAGAAAAGTTGATGGACTTCTGTGATGTGCTTAATGTTCCGATAAATAAAGCCAATGTCAGAAAGGTCAGATCGTGAAAAATATCTGGATATTCCTATTTCATGATAGTTAGAATCTAATTTTATCTTGAATTTCTTGGTTGTTATTGGTATTTCTTTTCAGGAAGAACTCACTGTAAAGATATTCGAGTTTTTAGAATCCCCACATCCTACAACTGACCTCTTACTTGCTGAGAAGGAACAGGTTTCCCATTCTTAACTTTTTTTCAAGCTGCAAAGTGTTACAGTTTTCTGGTTTTAAAAAAATAGTGATAGATGATGCTGATTTGATTTCAGAAGGGTAAGAAGCGAAAGGTTTCTTCTGGCAAAGGTGGGATTTCTGGAGAGGCGTCAGTTACACCAGCCAAGGTTTGTGTCCTGTGGAATTGCCCTTGCATCGTGAATCCTTTTATTTCGTTAGTAAATTATGTAAGGTTATGTTTGGAATGCACGTGCACCAGATTTTCTAACTCTGAAAACTGTAGTTTTTTCTTAATATAATGACATGTTGGTGTTTGGAGAAAGGTGCTTTCCTATGTTTTGTTTCTTACGGCATTCTAATTGAAAAAGAAAATTGTTGGGCAGAAGATACCGTGTTGTGTATAGAAGTCCTTACGTTTGTATTCTTGACATTTCTTATCCATGGTTTTTCCTCAGGATTCTTGAAATCTGAAAATACACAATTTGTTTATAATGTATTTGCTCATTATTGTTGCATTATTTGTGACTGTGCATTAAATTTCCAACATCTTAGAATTGTGTGAGTTTATGTTTACTCTGAATTAATTAAGAAGGTTCTCATAGTATTTATTTTTCTTTTTTTTGTGTTTTTCATTTTATTGTTGCTGTCCAGTTATGCTGTTATCTTTTACTTTGTAGGGATTACTCTTAATGATAATCATTTGATTTTATTACAACTATCTTTAGATATTGGATCATTGATGTTGTAAGTCTTTTTTTTTTGGGTTGAATCTTCAATATATTTTGTGTCTTACTGTTATGTAGAAAAAGAAACTAGCAACCCCATCCTCCATGGAAAAAAGAAAGAATTTTTCAAAGGGTGAGGATGAGGATAAAGTTGAATCTCCCGATGCTAAGGATGAGGATGAAGATGAGGATGGCAATGATTCGTCTGAAAAAGATGGGAGTGATCATGAGCATAGGAAATCAGAGGAAGAGAAAAATCAACCAAAGGAGCAAATGTCTACCAAGAAGACTAAAGCAGGGAAAACTGAGGAGAGTTCAGTTGTTACAAGAAAGGACAAATCTACACCTGCGAAGAACACCACTGTGAAGCCTGTTAAAAGTTCTTCAAAATCTACCAAAATGTCTTCTGGCTCATCATCAAAACGAAGAGTTAAAGATACTGATGGAACTTCTGGATCTGTTTCTAAGACAAAGGGGTCTTCATCTAAGAAGCAGAAGGTTGAAAAGGAAAGAACTAAAGAACAGAGTGCCTCCACCAAGGACAAAGCAGCTAGCAAGAAAGAGTCAGGCAAGTCACCAGCAAGGGGTTCTGTGAAAGATCAAGGTGAATTCTTCTCATTCTCTTTTTGCAGATGTTCTAGTGCTTTGTGTTTGATAAACCAGATTAGGGCTTTGTTTGTCTAATGTTTATAGGTTTTACCTATTTGTTTTTTCGTATACTTGCTTTTTTTAAACCTTTTGACATGTTATTCATTATCTATTAGCCAACACCTTAGTTTTTATAAAGTTGGGAAAGAAATACTTGGTAGTACCAAAATTGGTAAAATGGAAAGTTGAATTCCAATAAAAGGATGCTTGAACTGGAGAACAAGGTGTATTCAAGCCTTAAGAAAGTGGTGGTTTTCTTCGTGCTTGATTGCAGGCGTTAAAGCCAGTCTGTGCACTTATTGTACCAATAAAAATTCAATCCAGAGTTTTTCACATGAGGTTGTTTGCAACATCTAACGGGGAATAAGTTTGGATTATAGTGTTTTTTTTTTCCTTAGAAAATAATGTGGTTCATGTGATTATGGTTTTCCTTGAGTTTGGATATAGTTTTTCCTGATGCAGTCTTCAACAAAGATTAGTCATTGACTGGTGATGGTCTCATGTAATATATTAGTTTTTCATTTTGGTTTTTAAGAAGTGTCGTTAAATTTTTTACCTTAAAACATCTTGTCTTTGTATTTATTACATTATCAATCATGCAATGCATATTGATCATATGATTGTCTTCTGCGTTCCAATGTGGTAAAATAAGGCAAAGCCAAATCTAGCAAGAAGACCAAGGCAGAACCCTCCAGGGAGGAGATGCATGCTGTTGTTGTGGATATTCTGAAGGAAGTAGATTTCAATACTGTAAGTGCATGTTGCATGGTTTGGATTAATGCTCAAGATTTAGTATAGTTCCATTATTTCTAAATTATTTTTCTGTCAATCTGCAGGCAACTTTATCCGATATTCTCAGACAACTTGGTATGTTTAATGGCTTATCTTTTTTCTATGGCACACAACACTTGTGGTTCGATTCATGTTTCACTAATCATACTTGTATATTCTTGTTTAGGTACTCACTTCAGTGTGGACCTAATGCATAGAAAAGCAGAGGTTAAAGATATAATCACAGAGGTGATAAATAACATGTCCGATGAAGATGATGAAGGGGAAGAAGCTGAAGAGAACGCTGAGGCTGATGATGATGAAGACAAGGATGGTGATGGAGATGATGATGCGTAATCAATCTTAATCAGAAGGTTACTTTTGAGCCTTACACATGAATTGTGTACTATGCAGACGGGATCTCCCAGGAGTGTTTCAACACTGTACCTGTTGATGATATACCAGGATCGCCATTTGGATCTAATGACGGTTTCCAGATTAAAAAAAAGAAAAGAAAAGAAACACACAACTGAGTTTGTTTGTACCATACTAGTCCTCAAATCCAAGTGCTTACTTACCTGACCTTAAGTAGATATTTATGCAGTTCCGCCACCCCTGTTGTTAGCCCTTTTAGATGTAATTGTTGACTGCCTTTTTTAACAAATTAGTAGAAATTAATTTTCTTGATTCAACATTAGGTGTAAATCTTTGTTCGCAACTACTTTAAAGGCTTCAAAGTTCTAATTTCATTGGTTCACAGCAGAAATTTCTAAAGATGGTAGCTTACGTTGCTTGTAGACGGCGTACCTTTGGCGTTAAGCATTACATTGGAGGGCAGGCCGTGTCGCACTTGGTAATTTGCCCATCGTTGGCTGTTGAGGTTGTCTACCTACTCAATGAGCAATACTCTGATTGCATTCGACTGAGGAGAAGTTTTATGTTAATTCATAAGATTTTACAAGTTTCGATCCTTGAGTCAACTATATCCTTATTAAATTTCCTGCCTAAGTTTGCTGCTATAGTTCCTTAATTACAGCTAAATTGTGGTGCACAAGAAAAAAGAATTAGGCTTTCTAAACATGCCATCTTCAAATCATCCCTCTCCAATCAAAAGTGTAGTGTCATATATTACTTTATTTGATCTAGTTGTAAAATAAAACACACAAGTACTTGGACTCGGAATAATGATCCATCTTTGTGAGAATCCCTTTACAGATTTTGATCAGACTATCACTTAAAGTAAGGTGAAGAAGTTTTAACTAGCAGGGCAGTATATATATTATTAAATTCACTTCCTACTTTGCACAAGATATAGCTACAGGATTACCAAAAACTGTAGGAAAAGTTGGTTTCTTGAATACCATTTTGTAGTAAACATCTTGCCCCTAAGAAACTTACTAACTTTCGGCCTCATAAAAATAATTTTTATTGGACTGTAGCTAAGAGGGGATCAACTATGCCTTAATCTATAATTGATGGCATGGACCAAAAGCAATTATTGTTTCAAAAGGATTATCATAAAAAAACATCAAGTAATCAAAATTTGGACGCCAACCCTACCAACTAATATTAGATTTGCTCCACACTACTTTCAGGAATTGCTGGCTGCAGGTAATGTTTTGGTTCTTCGGCCAGTAGCCTACCCCAACCCATATGACACCTTCTGCTGATATTGCAGAGAGGACAAAATGTTCAAATCAAAGGGTAAACGAAAAGAATCTGTTTTCTCTTCTGATTTTGGATACGTTCCTCCATTAAAACAACCTTACGTATGATTGTTTCAAACAGTACTCTCCACCTGTCACTGTCATGTTTGTAGCATTTTGTTAACCAAAACTCACGGTTGTCCAATTACTGGCCTATCTCTTCCTATATAACTTCACTTACTTTTCTCAAAACCTGTACCAAGGATCTCAGTTTCTCTGCTGCTCATTTGTCTGCAATTCTATATTGCTGTGCTTGAAGGTGTGCTTCCTACGAATTATTGTCACTTTATTTCTCTGCCAATAGCATCATGTGTTATTTTCCCAAAATAACTCTTTCCTTTGTGGGCAGGATTCAATTAGTGTCTTAACTTTCCAATGGCGCCTGAAAGCAGTAAGGCCTTGCAACTTACAGTTAAGCAAGAAGAACCAACTCTTGTGACTCCTGCAGAGGAGACAGAAAAGGGTCTTTTTTTCCTCTCGAACCTTGACCAAAACATTGCGGTGATAGTTAGAACCATTTACTGCTTCAAAGCTGATGACAAAGGAAATGAGGATGCTGTGGATGTTATCAAGAATGCTTTGTCAAAAGTTCTTGTTCATTATTATCCACTTGCAGGTCGGTTGACAATAAGCACAGAAGGGAAGCTTATAGTTGCTTGCACTGGAGAGGGTGCAGTGTTTGTGGAAGCTGAAGCTGATTGTACAATAGAACAATTAGGAGACTTAACAAAACCTGACCCTGCGACACTTGGGAAATTGGTTTACGACATCCCTGGTGCTCAAAACATACTGCAGATTCCTCCTCTGGTGGCTCAGGTATGCGAATTCTGTGGCACTGATTCTCAATCGTATTGATGTTGATGACTTGGGTTATATCGACTCTAAGCAGGTCTAGTTCGACTTTCAACAGGTCTATTTTGAAAATTGCAATCATTCGCGGTATACATTGGATCAAGTTTGTGATAATTTAAAACAATAGGAAGAATGGTTTAAAACTATGCAGCAGAAACAGATATTCTTTTCAGTTCTTATGGTATTTGGCAAGTTTCTTTTTCAATTCTTTTAACCTGAAGAGAATGATCATAGTTGAATGCCAGAAGTCTGTTTTTAAGAACAGGAAAGACTATGCCATTTCTTGCTTTCTATTCAGTATAAAGCTTCATTTTTAGCAGATATGAACTTGGTGATCACACATGTAAGGGTAGAGCAATAGTATCAGGTCCAGCATGGCATTTTCGTTTCACAGATATTGTTAATTTCAACAGAGTTCTCAGGACAAGCACATGTGTTTCGTATGGTAGAGCATATATAGTTCGCAAGACTGAATTTTCTATCTGGGTTTTCGTCAAAATTTAATCTTGCTTCACAGGTCACGAAATTCAAATTCGGAGGATTTGTTCTTGGCTTGTGCATGAACCACTGTATGTTCGATGGAATCGGTGCCATGGAATTTGTGAACTCCTGGGGCGAAACTGCCAGGGGCTTGCCGCTGACAGTCCCTCCGTTCCTGGATAGAAACTTACTGAAAGTCCGTAACCCGCCTAAGATAGAGTTTCCACACCATGAGTTCGCGGAGATTGAGGACATATCAAAAACAAGCAAGCTTTATGAAGAAGAAATGCAGTACAGGGCCTTCTGTTTTGATCCTGAGAAGCTTGAAAAGCTCAAGAGAAAGGCCATAGAAGATGGAGTTTTAACCAAGTGCACAACATTTGAGGCTCTTTCAGCCTTTGTCTGGAGAGCTAGATGTCAAGCACTAAGAATGGTTCCTGATCAACAGACAAAACTGCTGTTTGCAGTAGATGGAAGGGCTAAATTTGTGCCACCATTGCCAGAAGGATATTGCGGTAATGGAATTGTCCTGGCAAATGCTGTGAGCAAAGCAGGAGAGATACTAGAGAATTCACTGTCCTTTGCGGTAGGGCTAGTTCATGATGCAGTTAAAATGGTTAATGACGATTACATGAGATCAGCCATTGATTATTTTGAGGTCACAAGAGCTAGGCCTTCTCTTGCTGCAACTCTTTTGATCACAACTTGGTCTAAGTTGTCCTTCCACATCACAGACTTTGGATGGGGAGAACCTATTTCATCAGGGCCTGTGGCTTTGCCTGAGAAGGAAGTAGTTCTATTCCTGTCTCATGGTAAAGAGAGGAAAAGCATAAATTTGCTTCTGGGTTTGCCAGCTTCTGCCATGGAAGTTTTTGAAGGATTAATGCAGATTTAAACCATTGAAACATCCATTGATTTGTTGGTACTCCCCCCGAAGTCTTTATGGATTTTCTTTATTGAAGTGAATTCTGTATTTTGTATTTCAGCGGTAAAGGAAAGGAGCTAATGAGACAATTCCGTACATAATGAGAGTGATTCTTGGAGGGGATATGTCAGATGATGGAAAGAAATACTTGTTTCCCAGCATCTCTATTCCTTTCTCCGCTAGTTATGTAACATGTCAGTGATCTTATTATTCAACGATTGAATAAAACAAGAATAATAGCATCTGAATCTGAATCTGAATCTGATATTGGTTTTCCCCGTATTAAAACTTGAATCATCACAAATTCCTATTCAGTGTTTTAAAAACAGACAACTTTCTACCAACTCTACCACTTACACTTCTCTTTTCCAATTTCTTATCTAGAAATTCTATGCACCATCTTCCAAATCAAAGTCGAAGAAACTCAAAGCAAAGCAACATTTCCAAGTTAAGATTTCTAATCTCAAGTATATGAAAACGTCATATCAAGCTGACACTGAAGTTTCAAAGTCAAGTGGAACTGTATCTCCTGGTTCTTGGTTTCAAACTCACCCATAAACGAAGATTGAAAATATGGGCACAAGGGTCTGACAGATATCAATCTAATGATAAGTAATTATTGAAAACCTAATTGTATTGAGTAATTCAAGAAGAAAAGATATTCGTTAGTGGTTGAAAATTTCGTTTTTTCCTAATACATACACAGTCTTAAACTACCTTCTTGTCTTTTTTTGTAAAAAAAAATACTGGGGAGTACCAAAATGCTAATTACAAAAATATCGTCTGAGCCTGGGTATCCTGGCTCAGTCTTGTTCTATGTTGCCTAAATTAGATCTGGTGGTTGGTCCAAAATATGAAGTCCATAAGATTGTGTGAATTCCAGCTTAGCTAAGGAATCTACCGGCCCATTTTCTTCGTGGTGGATATGGGAGAATTTGACCATCTAATTTTGATTGTGCATTGCTCTGATTCTCAACAAAATGCTTGAGGTTCCTGTTGCCACCTCGTTTTCTTCTAGTAAATTGATTGCCTCTATTGAGTCCGATTGGACTTCTAAGAGCCGGATACCATTCTCTCATGCTATGCGGAGTTCAAAGAGGACACCTCACATTTCAGCTTCCAAAACGCAATAGCTACCAATGTTAGCTGTAAAACCTTTCAACCATTGTCCTTCATCAGTTCGGAGAAGTCCCCCTATTGCCGCCAAAAGATTTTTTCCTCTTACTGCTCCATTTGTGTCTTCCATTTGTGTTAAGACGACACCAATTTCTTGTTGGTTTTGTCCAAATTACCATAGCTTCCTCCTTTCTCTGTTTTTTGTCGAAGAGGCAGATGTTGTTGTTGACCTATTTGATTTCTTTTGCGTCGGCTATGATGTGATTTCTGATTTCCAAACCGTTGGTTGTATGTTCTGCGAAGATCTCTGAGTTCCTTGCATGCCACAATCTTGCACAGCCTACTGCGAACCAAGTGCTCCCATTCTAGTGTGGTCTACAAATTTAGGTTCTGTATAATTTGGAGGCTTCGCCATAGTTCGCGGCTCTGATAGCAATCTCTGAAAAGGTGTAGTAACGTTTCTGTTGCTTCGCAAAGATGGCAAGTCGGATCCATGGTAATGTTCCTTCTGTATCGTTCGTCATTAGTCAAAATGGCGTTGTGGCCTAGCTTCCATAAAAAGACTTTAAGTCTTTCTGGTAAGTGTAATTTCCATATGCGGTTCCATTTATCGTCTATTGAATCCCAATTATTTTGGCAGATGGAGGCATATGCTGATGTTGCTGTGAAGGTCCCATTCGCTGTCCATCTCCAAGCTATGTGGTCCGAACCTATGGAGAGTTCTGGTGGGGGTATGCCTTGTAGGATTTTAAGTTGATTTTTTGGTAGCTTGTCTCTGAGATTGTCCCAATCCCAGCCCCCCGTGTTGTTAACATACTGCTTAACTGTCTTCTGCATGTCTTCTTCTGTGATTTTTTGTAGTGTTCTTTGATGCAGCGGTATATTGGAATGTGTTCATATGTCTATCTAGAATAAAGCTGTCTCTCCATCTCCGATGACCCATTTAATGCCTTTAATTACTTACCCCCATATAAGTTGTAATTTTCTCCAGAGTGATGAACCTTTTTGTTGGGGATGGTTTCTTACTAGCTGCATGCGTGTAAGATCATATTTTGCCATGAATATGGTTTTCCACAGTTTTGGTGCGTCAATGATTAAATCCCATGCTAGCTTTAATGGCATTGAAGAGTTGACATCCTTCATTTTATGGAGGCCTAGTCCTCCACGAGATTTGGGTTGGCATACTCTATCCCATTTCACTAAACTCATCTTCTTTTCATTGCCTTGTTTGCCCCAAAGGAATTGTCTTCGTATCTTGTCCATTTCCTCGCATGTTCTAATAGGTAATACTGTAAATTGCATGTGATAATTTGGTAAGGCTCCCAATATGGTTTTTGCAAACACCAGTCGTCCTGCTAGGGATATCTTTCTTGCATTCCACTTGGCAGCCCTTCTGTGCATCTTTGTGACTGTTTCTTTGTAGGTGTTTTTTGTTATTCTGCCATTTAAAATTGGAACACCTAAATATTTTCCAAGGTCATTGACCAGTGAGATGTCAAGGATACTTCTTAGTTCCACTGCAGTTTCTGAATCTATGTTTGGTGAAACGTAAAGGACTGATTTCTCTTTCTTGATGGTCTGCCCTGAATGATTAGCAAACATGGTTAAAACCTCATTGATTAGCTGCACCTGCTCTTTTGTACTCTCTGCGAAGAGGATTAAGTCATCAACGAATAGTAGGTGAGATAATTCAATGTTATTTCTTCCAAAAGTCATAGGTATCCACATTCCTGTGTGTGTACCTTCTTACTTTATTACATTTAACCAATCATTGTACTATATATGTCGTGCATTCTGATTCGA
Organism: Erythroxylum longipes; assembly: GCA_027563885.1. NCBI lineage: Eukaryota > Viridiplantae > Streptophyta > Magnoliopsida > Malpighiales > Erythroxylaceae > Erythroxylum > Erythroxylum longipes. Next base: position 36,449,280 of record JAOQMS010000006.1, read on the forward strand.
TTTTACTTTAGTCATCTCCTCTTTTACGACATCGTTGCTTATTCTTCTTAAATCTCCTCTTGTTAATCGTCTTCCTCCTTTCATCACTTCTCTAACTCATCATCTCATAACAATACCTTCCACTTTGATGACATTGACCACAACATACGAATACTCTCAAGAACAGTCTTCTACGTTATCTAATGACCATTGAATCAAAAGTTGCATGGCAGGTTTTTTTTCCCCTCGATTGATCAATTGTCTGCGCAAAACTGCTATTGGGTACTTTAATACGGATGGATGGGAGTCTAGTTACTCATGTGAATGGAAAAACATGTTTCTTGAGTTTAAAACATGGAAACTAGGATGCATCCGAGTTGTCTCAGGTAGTTACAAACGATAAGCAACAGTGCCAATACGTTGAGCAATTAGAAAAGGGTTAAAATAAATAGATCCCAGCTTTTGGTTATTTTGATTCCAAAGAGTATGCTGGCAATATGGTCGCAATTTTACATAAACTAAATCACCAGGTTGAAATTGTCTATCTGTTCTGAGTTTGTCAACAATTTGCTTCATTCGATTATGAGTATGTCACATACAAAATTGGATCAGTTTAATGGCTGCTTCTCTTTAACAGTAAAACAAACAAAGTAATTCTCTTTCCATTCTATTCCTCATCTTTTCTATTCCTAAAAATAACTATTATATTTCTTATCTATTCCAATCCTTGAACCAAACAGGCTGTAAGTTCATTGCCTCTACTCCATCTTTCAATTGGATTCTGTGATCATGTTCTCTAATAAGTGGCAGTCATGTGGATTCTTTAAAAACATGTTCATATTCTAGCAATATCTGATATAACTCCTCTTTCTATTTCTCTAACAATGAGTTAGGCTAACTTATACACATCGTACTAAGATTCATTTATGATCTATTTCCTATTTACTTTATGAATTTAGCGGCAATTGTCATCGTTTAATGTTTTCACTATTTCAGATCTATTTCAGCAGAGAACAACAAGTAGTAGAGAGGAATATGCTTAGAGAATTTTGTGTACTTTGTATTATTATTCTATTCTCTATTGGTATGTGTAGAAGAGAGGCATATACAGCTCTTATGCATAAGAAAGAATAAAATAACAAACTTCTAACAAATGTAAAAATAACGGATAACCTAACAAACTAATGTTGAGTTGGTATTTGTATGGGCTCCTGTAACATCCCCCTCCCCTTACAAGCTGAGGAATGTTGATAATAAAACATTCCCAGCTTGTGCATGAGATCTTTGTGCTGAGGAGTGGACAATGCCTTAGTTAAGATATCGGCAAGTTGTTGTTTGGTTGGTAAATAAATTAAGTGAATAAGGTCTTTAAGAACCTTTTCCTTAGTAAAATGATAATCCAACTCAAAGTATTTGGTCTTTTCGTGAAAAACTGGATTTTTGGTGATGTGAAGAGCTAATTGATTGTCACAATGCAAAGCAACAAGTTTTAAATTTAGGACCCCTAATTCTGTTAATAACTACACAAGCCAAGTAATTTCGAAAGTCGCATGAGCTATGACTCTATATTCTGCTTCTACAGATGACCTACAAACAATTCTCTACTTGTTTTTATTTCTAGCTAATGGGAAAATTACCAAGTAAGACCAAGGATCCCGTGACTGATTAGTGCCTTTAAGATAGTGGAGAACATGTTCCAGAGCGAGAAGATGAATACCTTCGTGAATAGTACCTTTAAGATAGTGAAGAACATGTTTCAGAGCAAGAAGGCGAGGCTGATTAGGTGCTTGCAAGAATTAATTGAGAGTTTGCACAACAAAAGAGATGTCAAGCCTAGCTTGAGAGAGAAAGTTGAGTTTCCCAATTACTGTTTTGTAATGAGTAGCATTTAGAAGAGGTTCGCCAGAATCTGCAGAAAGCTTGAGATTTACAGGAAGAGGCATGGAGACAACAGACTTATCGAGAAAACCAGTATCTTTGAGAAGTTCACAAGCAAATGTCCATTGAGTTAGAACAATTCTAGTAGGCAAAGGGATAGTAGAATTCAATAGAGATTTGAGTTGATGAACCTCGGTAATGTCTAAGTTAGTGATTAAAGTATCATTAACATAGACAGCAACAATAGTGAGATGATTAGTAGTGCATTTCAAAAATAAAGAATAATCATTTTTAGACTACGTATAACCCAACAGCTTAAGAAAGATCATCAATTTGGCAAACCACTGCTATGAGGCTTATTTAAAGCTATAAAGGGATTTCTGAAGCTTACAAACTTTGTTGAGTGGGTTAGCGATTGTCAATATAAGAAAGAAAGGTTTGTAGAGTAGGGAAAGCATAACTTTTTTTTAGAAAGAAGAAAAGTCTATGTAAACCTAAAGTTATCATCCACAACAGTTAAGAAATACTTGTATCCATTGTAAGTGGGAGTATGATAAGGACCTCAAATATCAATATGTAAGATGTCAAAAACATGAGAAGCAAAAGATGAAATAGAGGAGAAAGAACTTCTAAATTGTCGTGTTTGAGGACAAACTTGACAAATTTTATTCGATTTAGAAAAAGTAGGCATACATGCTTTATGTTTCATAAGAGGATAAGGTATATGACTCATTTTACAATGCCACAAATTAACATTATTATGAATAGTAATAATAGAATTACAAAGGCTACAATTGGTTCTATCAACATATTTATTAGAATGAACAGTAGCAACATGAGGACGAGTATAACCAGTATATGTGTAAGACAAACAGTAAGGCTCTTTTTACTCTTTATTGAGGTCCAGCAACTTGTTCATCAAAGGGTCTTGAACATAGCAAGAAGTTTTGGTAAAGATGAGGTTAGTTACAAGTTGTTTAGTGAGTTTGCTTGTTGAAAGTAGGATGAAATGAATATCTAGCACATGAAACACATTTTTAAGAAGTAAATCATCTCTTAACCTGACATCTCCAATATATTAACTCGTGCTTTAGTGCCATTAAGAATAGTGATGTAACAAGGATAATTAATAGGAGAATATATAGTGAAAAAATTCAAATGAGGGGTAATGTGATCACTAGCTCCACTATCAATGATTCAAACTCAATTAATCTTTGAAGTCAAGAAACAAAAATTAGTACCTACTAACATGACGGTAAAAGAGTCACATTTCTCTGAACTAGTAAATTCGGGCCTGTGTTTGTTGAGGAGATCCATTAGTTGGTTGTAGAGATCACTGGGGAGATTTGATTGGAACTTGGTGAGTCCTGAAGATTAACATTTTTAGAACTTGAAAATGATTCTATGGTCTAAGCAGTAGCAGCAACTTATTTGTTTTTATTCTGTAGCTTGTTACATTTATCAACGGTATGGCCTGATTTCTTGCAATAGTTGCAAGACACATTTCCCTTTCTTTCCAAAGTTTGGAACCTAGAAGGACCTCCTTGAAAAAACGGCTTGTAATGACCTTCATTACTTTTCTGCTGAGTCATTAAGGCTGAGGGATCAAAACAATTATGCTGGCTAGATTCATAAGCTTTCTGCTGGCTTATCAAAGATGAGCACTCAAAGGGTAAGGTTTTAGAGATTGGTTGAATATTGTTATGCCTTTCCTCCTGCAAGATTAGATTATATGCCTCATTTATGTGTGTGGCAAAGGCTTCATCATCAAAATGATGCCTCCTCTGTAATCCTTTTTCAATCCCATCAAGAATTTCATGAGTTGTTGATTTTGTAAGAGTTTTGCGATTACTGGTGCAACCTCACATTTGTAGGTAGGAATGTCAATGAGCTTAATATATTTATCCGATAACTTCTTAAGTTTAGTGTAGTACTTAGAAATAGAAAAATTATCTTGATTACATGCTGTTATACTTTGCTGTAACTCAAAAATTCTCATTCCTTCACTATTCTTATATCTTTGTGTCAATTCATCCCAAACTTGCTTTGTAGTTGAACAATACAAAAGACCATCGAAAATGTCTTTAATGATAGACCTTAATAATCATGATATCACCATACTATTACAACAAATCCAATAAGGGAACATAGGAGAGTTAGAATTAGGTTTGGTACATGTTCCATCGAGAAAAACCAATTTATTTCTCGTTAGAAGAGAAATCTCACATGACTTCTTCCAATTCCCATAATTTTCTCTAGTAAGAATCTTGGTTGAGAGCTTATAGTAAGGATGATCATCAATTGGCAAGTAAAATGCATGAGAAAGATTAAGAGTAATCGAATTCACAGGTATACCAGAATTTGTTTTAATAGACATCATTTTAGTTGAATCAACAAAATATGGAATATATGAGTAATATTAGCTAACCGTGTAGAGGCAGAGAAAATTTTGCAGCAAAATTTTTATTAAAAGGTGTAATGTACGCTAAATGAATGATGAAGTAAATCAATGCATCAAAAAAAAGAAAAGCTAAAATGAAATTAGGTTCTTCAAAAAGCAACGAATTAATTTGATCAAAAGAAGTACTCACAAAAATTGGTAGCTCTGATACCATGTCATTGTTTAATGTTTTCAATATTTCATATCTATTTCAGCAGAGAACAATAAGGAGTAGAGAGGAATATGTAGAGAGAATTTTGTGTACTTCGTATTATTATTCTATTCTCTGTTGGAATGTACAGAGGAGAGATATATACAGCTCTTATGCACAAGAAAGAAAAAAATAACAAACTTCTAACAAACGTGAAATTAACTCTGAACAACCTAACAGACTAATGTTGAGTTGGTATTTGCATGTGCTCCTCCAACAACAATTATAAGAATTGACAAATCACTTCATTTCCTTCCAATAATTTTTCACATTTCCTCTTTTAACTCTAGTAATTTTTGCACTCCCTCAACTCTTTAACTCAACTAATTTGCCTTTCCAATTAAATCTCATTACATTAGTGTTGTAATTACACACTATATCATTGAGAGTAGACAACCATTGCACTCCCTAAACCATATCAATACCTCCAATATCAATAACCAACGCAGTATAGTAAATTCCTGCCAACTCACGATCCAAGGGAATTCCTTACATCTTTGATTGTATTGAAGTTGTAATCCTCCTGCTATAATCATCAATGGATTTATCTCCTTTATGCCATTATCAAGTAACTCCATCAATTTTCTATCCATAAAATTATGTATACTACTCTCACCCACTAATATATGAATGATATTTCCTTTATATTGTCCTACCTTCATTTGTTAAAAGTTAGAGGAGGTGGTATTAACCATCGCCTATAAAGAAATTGTTGGTTGTTCCATCTCTTATTGTTTATCTTCTATCTCTTCTTCTCCTACATCAACTGTATATATTTTCATTCTTTTATTACATTAATGGCTAAGACTATACTTCTCTTCACACCAAAAACATAAACCTTTTGCTTTCTTTTCTTCTAGCTCTTTATTGCTAGTAACCTTTGCAAACTTTGTTTACCATTTTTTATGTGATTTCATCCTAAAAGTCATGACAATATTTATGTTCATTTCTATTTGAATTGTTAACCCAATACTCACTCTAAAAATTCTATATCCACACATATCAACCTTATACCACCTTTGAGCTACTAATTCATGTTTTTTTTGGCTAAGTTGTTCATTTATTACAAACTTTTTGGTGCCTAAATCTTCACCGGATAGTCAACCTTTGGTATTAAGGCCATTTAAAAACATGCTTAATAGATAGGGTTCTAGTGTTACCAATTTATGAGATAGAAGATTAAATTTAGCATAACATTCCTTGACATTCCATTTTTAGCTCAACTCTTTCAAATCTCCAATAAGATATTCAAACAAATTGTCCCTAATCCTCTACTCCAAAGCCAATAAACATTCCCCCTAACTTGGTTCCTCAACTGTTAATCTATTCCTTAGGTACAATTGATACCACGCTAATGCTTATCCTTTTAAACACATGGTTGCCATTCTAACCTTCATTTTTGGAGGGGTTTGTTTAAATAAAAAATTGTTCACATTTGTATACTCAATTTCTCAATCATTCACCCTTGCATACTGGAAAATCTATCTTTAAGACGTTGTAGGTAGAGAATAAAAGTAACTACCATAGATTCCTCCACTTTCAACTTCTAATGCTCTTCGATCACCCCCATTATCCTCTTGATCCTTTTAGTTGCCTCTATTCATCATATGCACCATATAGTCTTTAAATTTGTATAATCTTTTTTCATACCATAACTCCATTTAACATCATATTTTCCTCTATCTACTTTAAATTATGGGAGCATATGCCTTCTGGAATCTCTGATGATTCGTGAGTTCTGATATTAATTTGATACATGATTATTGGAAACCCTAATTGTATTGAGTAATTCAAGAAGAACTAATAGTAGAAACAAGAGAGAAGAAAGTAAAAAGTCTCATATTTGTAACGTCTATTTTTCCTCCATCTGCTTCAAATTATTAGAGCATGTGCCTTTTGACATTTCTGATGATTTATGAGTTTTGATACCAATTTGATACGTGATTATTGGAAACCTTAATTGTATTGAGTAATTCAAGAAGAACTAGCGGTAGAAATAATGGAGAAGAAAGTATAGAGAGAATATATTCATTACTTGTTGAAAATTTTGTTATTTCTTGTTACATCGTTTTTCACCTGTTATATTTAACCATTAATTGTACTACACATGTTTAACACTTTGATTTCATCAAAACCAACTTTTACTTTAGCTATCTCACCCTTTTACTACGTTATTGCTTATCCTTCTTGTCTCCCCCTAGTCATTGTCTTTCGCCTTTCATCACTTCTCTAACTCATTCTCCCCTAACTATATACATATTATATGGGAGTGCAAGAGCTTCATGATAATTCTAACTTTGGTTGAAGACGAACCTTTGGCTTCTATTCTCTTTGGATCTATCATATCAGTATGCTATGTTAGGGTTTCGAATCCTTCCTAACCATAATAAATTAACTTTTTCTTATATTATACTATTTATTTACATGTCAAAACCGCTAATTTTTTAGATTATTCAAAATTATACACAAAAAATTATATCCAATTGTTTCAAAAAATATACAAAATTATAGACAAAAATTCATCCATATTCGATTAATAATAGGTATAATGTGTACAATTATTCTAACTATAAAAGTAAGAACTTATGTAATATAAATAATGATATGACCTTAATTTAACTCATCTCTCATTTTCCATCAATGTTACTTCTCATCGTAATACTATGGACTAAAGTTGGAGAAATAACATAGACGTATAATATTGGAAGCAGAAAGTCCAATGTCACATAAATTTTAAGAAAGGGATGAAACTAAAAAACAAAAAAGATGTTATTGATCAATTTTATAAAGATTTATGATAATAACTCTCTAGGATTATAAGAATCATGCATTTAGTAATTGTATAATCCTAATCAATTTGTATTATGTCATGTATGATGTATCCCATTTATTATTTTAGAAAAGGATAAAAAGGAAAGAAAAAAGTTAGATAACATTTATTTAGAAATTGACATAGGGTTGGTCAACTCTTTTTCATTTCTTATTTCTTTTTAAAACTAAAATGAAACAAAATAATTTGATAAATGAACTTACAATTGATTGTGACTTTATTGGAATACTATATCAAATATAAAGTGACACGTAAAAATAAAATCAATAATCGCTAACCATTTTTCTGCTTTGGATTACATTAAAAAGCATATTTTCACTATTCATTGAAAATTTTATTGAATCAAATCAAAATAATCATACTTTTTATTATTTTTATAATTAGTCTCAAATATATTAAATTCGAGATAGAAGTTCAAGTATGTTCCTACTATTGAGTAATAAATTTTATTAATTGTAATTTTTTTCAGTAATTATTTTTCAAATTTTTTATAATTGTAGGAGTGTATTCATTTAAAGCATATGCGCTTAAAGCACTTATAATAAAATTTGGAGGACTACTCTAAGCTATAAATCTTGACTCAAATATTTTAACTTTAGCTAGAGCATGAGTTGTTAGAGTTTTGGTTGTTCCAAAACTTGAACATCCATCCTTGTTAGCCATCATCGTTATTACTCAACTTTATTATTCCAATAATACCCATAAAGTTATTACGTTATTATGCTTATAATGTTCCCTTTTGCTTCAATATCTCTTAATTTCTATTGTCAACGTATGAAATGGTTTCTATTATATAAATCCCTCACGTATCCGCTTCTTCACCTAACTCTAATGTTAAGCATCTTCTCATTTTCTCTAAACAAGACACTTCCACAAAAAGGCATCTTTGCACACATCTTATTATCATGTCTATCATGTTTTGTTTGGTATTTTAATTCTCAATGATAGATCCTACTCTACCCTTTAAAGTGCACCGAAACTAGTGGAAGAGGCGTTAACTCTAGGGTTGAATCCTATTGTCCTACTGCACCATAGATAGGGAATTTCTAACTTAGAGTAGTAATTTTTCACGATGCATTGCATTAAAATAAGTTGTTCCAATTCTAATTATTACTGTTGTTTTCGCTAACATTAGCTATAATATCCCATATCTATTGGCATGTTGCAATCTTACATTTTCCATATCTTTTTGACAAAT
>JAOQMS010000006.1:36457915-36477345 GCA_027563885.1 Erythroxylum longipes
CACCATAGATAGGGAATTTCTAACTTAGAGTAGTAATTTTTCACGATGCATTGCATTAAAATAAGTTGTTCCAATTCGCTAACATTAGCTATAATATCCCATATCTATTGGCATGTTGCAATCTTACATTTTCCATATCTTTTTGACAAATGTAACCAGTCTTTAACAACTGATCCTAACATTGATGACTTTGCAAACCCCATGTTCAAAGTTTCACACAACACTAAAGCATATGATTCAATCACCACTTTTGAAATTTTTCTTTGTTTTCTTCATCCCAACATCTCCCTCGTTCCTGTCTATGTTACTACTTGTTTGTAATTAACATTAAAATACTTGATCTTAGCTATTACCATTTCTCGTTTATGGTCTCAGATAACAAAACCACACTCGTCAAACCTCTTTCCGAAAAACAAGCTACATCTATGTTAGCCTTCGGTCATCCTTCCTCTTGCTTAATCCATTTTGTTCTATTTCTATTTTCTATTTGCAATTTGTATGAGCATCCTCTCTCCTTCCTCGCTCGTGGAGGGTACATACATCATCATTATTATCATCACACCTTGTTGAATCCCACACCAATGCGAGGTCTGGGAAAGTCTGATAGTATGCAGCCTTACTCCTACAAAGTAGAGAGACTGTTTTCGGTAGGCCCACGGACAAATATGACATGAAAAGTAAAAAAAAAACTTCAAGTATATGATACAAGTTTAGAAGACAAAATAATAATAATAATAAGAATACTAATAATAATAATAATAAGACAAATAGGAATACAAATATTAAGAAAATAAAAAGAATAATAATACTAATAATGGTAATAATAAAAATTCCAAAAAAAAGTAATAATAAGCACAATAAGAATAATAATAAGAAAAGAAGAAAAGTCCTACTAACTGATCAAGCAAATGCCCAGTTGGTCAACCAGATGCACACGGCAGGGGAATCACATACAAATCAAATATAGGAAACAGGCAGAAGAAAGTGACATACAATAATTAAGAAATTAAAAGCAATAGTTAGAACAAATGTAGCAAAAAAGCTAAGACAACTAGACAGTGATAGAGATATCCTGACCAAAGTATTTCTACACACAGAACCTAGATATGGGTAGCCGGGATAGAAGCATAGGCGAGCACGTTTGTAGATCTTGGAAACTCCATTGCTTCACCAATCATGAAATTACATATTTCAAATAAATTATTTAAAGATTTATTGATTAATTATTAAGTGACAATATTAAGGTATTTTTTGAAATCCTAACGTGTCTCTACTCTTGATTAATAACCTCTTTAAAATTGCAGTAAAAGATATATACCTTTCTTATAGTTTAGGAAACTTTTAGCAAACTCATTAATCTTTAAAATTCTTGAAAAAATATTTCATAATTTTCAGTCTACTAAAAAATTCTTTTCTCTTAGATATCGATTATAAATTTGCAAGGAAATATAGTGTCATAAATATCACTTATATTAATTAAATATTGTTTACATTCAAGGAAATATAGTGTCATAAATATCACGTATATTAATTAAATATTGTTTACATTACAATTCAACTTTTCTCTTAAACTCGAATCAAACTAACTAAATTTGACTCAAATTAATAATTTATTTTAACTACCTTAAATTATTAATTTAAGTTGGACTTAATTGATTCGGCTTAAGTTTAAGAACTAAGTTAAGTTATCATATTAGTGATATTTGATTGATTTGTATACGATGTTCATATTGCAAGTGTTTTGTCCTTATTTAACCAAAATCTAAGAAAATGAGTTTTTCTAGAAAGCTGAATATTAGATTTTTTTTTAAAGATTACCAAGATTTTTAAGATTTCTTAAAATACGTTTGACTCTTATAACTTTTACCTTTAAAATTAATATACGTAGAAGTTGATTAATCAAGATTGTAACTATTTTAATATGTGAAAAATATTATAACTAAAATTTTACTGATAAATTTGTTTAATAAAAATATAATTAAGACTAAGATAAAGATATGGAATTTGTATGTGACTTAAGTAATTAAAAAAATTAGAATCTTTAAAATTTTTAATTTTCAGAAAAACTCCTTATCCTAAACTTGCATTAAAAAAATCAGTAAAAAATAAGTTGCATAAACATCACATGTGCATCAACTAAATGTTACATACTTAAAAAATTAAACTCAAATTTTAAATTTAACTCGAACAGATTAAACTTGATCTAAAATAAGAGTTTATTATAATTATTTAAATCATTAGTTTGAGTTAAGTTTAATTAGTTCAGGTCGAGTTTAAAAGTCAGGTTAAATTATCATATTATTAACATTCAATTGATCCATATATGATGCTTATAATACATATGTTTATTATTATTTTTAGTGATAATTTAAAAGAAAATTTTTTAAAAAGTTGAAAATATAAAAATTTTAAAGTTCGCAATTTTTTAAATTACTTAAATTATAATGAAAGTCTTTATTTTTTATCCTTAAAACTAAATTTCTTAATTTGCTTCTTGAAAATTTTAAACACCATCTTCACTTACTGACCAGCTACCAACTAGTACATTATACATTTTCAATAAAGAGAAATTTTACATTTTCATAAGGACACTTAAACATAACTGGACCTTCAACATCTGCCACCGTCCCAATGCTCCGATCAGCAAGCGGTGATTGTATTCTGTAGAATCACTTGCTATATATATATATATATACATTCACTTTACTTAATTCATTCATTTCGAGTCCACACAAATGATAATACGACATAAGATTAACAGCCTATCCACTTCACCTTGCAATAATGGTTAGCAACAAAATAGTTACTACTTAGGTTGGAATAGAAATAATTAAAATATTTTCCTTTAATTTTTTTTACATTTTCTATTTAAAATGAAGTTATAAAAATATAGTTCTTCTAAAATTTCAAATTTTTAGTTTTCTTATTTAAAATGTAGTTCTCTTCGTACTCCATCAACTTCAAAGTTGATATATATGATAATAGCTTTTGAGTATATTAATTTAACCAATAATAAGTTGTGTTTCTATATAAGATATCTAATAAATGTTTAAAATAAATATAGTAAAATCATCATGCGATGTGATCATAGAATTATAGGATTCATTAATCTAACTTCCATAAAACATATATCAAAGTAGATTACGATAATCCTCTAATGTTTTACTATATAGGAAACAGTCTACATCTGTACATGCTCAATAAACCAAAACTTGTCTGTACATGTATGTTTCCTCTGTAATGACTAAGTCTTAAGGGTTTTATTTTATTATTAATCTCAAAACGAAAGCATTTTGAGACTAACTGTACGTGGGAAAGGCTAATTAATTCAGGACTCATTTAGTTTTAGCATTGGAGAAGGAGGAAGAATCCGGTAAGCCCCATACCTTTTGCTGTTAATCAACTCTAAGCTTGACCGGCGGGGACTGAACATGACGAGAGGCGAGCACCCACTTGCCACCTCATCGCCGTTGTCGATCTCCGACAGAATTTTGTAGAATAAATCTACGTCGCAGGGAAGCAACAAGGGACCTTGGCTGTTGTAGCCGTACTCCATTTCAGCGTCTTCAAGCAACATCCTGAACAGAGGGTGGCTAGCGTACTTGGTCTTCACCACAAACCTTTGTTTCTGGGGTCCTACGTAGACAGAGAAACAACCCTCTGGAGTTATTTTAATACTGTTTTTATTATCGTTCTTCTTCCTGCAACTACCCTGATGATTATGCTGATCTTCTTCATCCATTGACGACTGCGTTCTGGTACAGTTCCACGAGTTGCTCTTTGACAAGGTGTTTGGAGATTTCTTTCTGCGAATTGCACCCATTGAACGACACCTATCCCATGCCTTACGGAACAGGTTTCCCTTCCACTTACCCTTCAGGATATCCATTGACATTTGAGCAATAAAGGATTGATATGGAAACCGATATAAACGTTGAATTGAGGTATATGTGTAGAAGAAGACAGAAGGTTTATAAAGGTTTTAGAGAGAGGGGAAGGGTGAGACTTGAGAGACGTATAAGGTGAGGGTTTAGGTTTGTTGGAAGTTGCAGAAGAGAGAAGATAAAGATGGAAGTTGGGAGAGAATTGAACCTATCCCTAATCAAAACATAGGCTTTGGCCAAGAAAGCATTTACAACTTGGAAGGTGGCAATATTATATTTATGCTTATGCTAATATATTTAAGAGATCTCTTGATTAGTATTAAAATGGAATATTTATGTTCAAATAATTTTATTTATAGGAATTATTTATCTTTCTTTTTATATATATGTAAAGAGATCTTTTAATTATAAGTGAAATTTGGTTACTTTTATTATTAAAAATTTTCACACTTAAACGATAACGTGATCTTCTAATTATGTATAGAATTGAATTAATTTTCATTTATATCTATTTTATTTAACAATAATAACAACAATAACAACATCCGGTAGAATCTGGAGATATCCAATAGTATGCAGCCTTACTCTTATTTAGTAGGGAGTTTTTTTTTTCAAAATGTATATCCATTTTCCAAAGTAAATAACATGTTCATACTAGTGCAATTTCTTATTTTACTTGTTGGTATAAATTGAGTTATATAATAAGTGTCAATTATTGGGCTATTTTCTCAAAATTTTACGGTATATATTGGCAACAGTAAATCGATAGCTTCTAAATTTAAATTATGGTTACCTTTTTTTTATATTTTCTATTAAAAAAACAGTGATAAGATATGTGTGTTTATTTGCAGAAAAAAAGGAAATAATGGAAGAATATAATAAAGATAAATATCAAGTTCGTGATTTTGAATGTACTTTGATTAATTATACTAGTGGACAAAAAGGGAAGGATAGAATAGAAAAAGTTAGAGACTACATTACAATGAATCTTCCCATTAGAATTTCTGATTCAACACCAGGACATATAATCTATTTAAAATAATGGTAACCTTACTGAAAAGCAATCGCGATGATATTGTGCCCTTATACGCCAAACGGAGACTTTGACTGGAGGTGTTAGTATGGAGGTCATACTTTGATGTGGGCTTTGGTGATGTGTACGCATTATTAACACACTTAATTTCAAATTATCTAGGTGAGAAAAAGAAAATGAGGAGATACTTTCCACGACTTTTGTGGAAAAGGTTATAATTTCCAATTAATGTTAAGTCAATGTCTTTAGTATTTAATAATACAAGGTGGTCTCAATTGAAAAGTATTAAAGCTATTTGTTTATATTGTAGTATCTGTTGTTTGAAGTTATGTTTTTATTTAAGCGAAACGTGTGATTACAATCATTTGCTCAAAATCATGGTTCACTGATCAATTTATGTTACTCTTTTATTCCGCTATGTAATTTGTTATATTGTTGACACAATTTGATGAACATGAACGATTTTATCATATAAAAGTTGAGTAGTTAGAGACATCGTTTTTTAGCCAGCCCATGGCCCGGTCGGGCCTAATAATTTTGGCTCATGGCTCTATCAGATCGAGCTAAAATTAGGTCGGACTAAAATTAACATTCCTATAAATAGTATAATAGTTCATACTCTTATCTCTAAAATTAAGAAATAAAAAACTCAAAATTTCAATCAAAGTAGATAACATTTTGTTTAGAAAAAAGGTTATTCCCTATTTTGTTGTTCTTGTTATTTTGACCCAAAAGATAACTCATATGTGTAATATTTTACAAACAACGATTTAAATTTTACATCACTATCGAAAGGAGTTTCTATATATTAATGATTAAAATTATATATTAATGATTAAAATTTTAAATTGGTGTGGTTGATTTAATTACAAAAATTTTGAATCACCTAATTATTTATCTTAACAACTCTTTATTAAAAATTAACTAATTTATTAATAGATTGACTAATTTTAATAAAGTAATTTATTTTTATAAATTAAAACAAGTTATTTTATTTTTATTTAACAATTTCTTTCTTCAATTAAACTTCTATTTTTTCATTGTGTAAGGATATTTTCCTTTCCAATCATATTTGAAAACAATTAATGTTGTTTAATCTTTTATTATATATGGTTTTTTATTAAAAACTAAACCGATTATATTTTTTAAATCTTATATATCTTATTTAATTAGTTTAATTTTCAGTCTATATTTAAAACAATGATTTCTATAATAAAATCATTAATTTCTGTTGCATTTGTTGGAAAATCGTAGTTGTCTCTAATGTGAACGGAGGGTCTTCTAGCCCCACAAGTGGAAACTTACATGTGCATGGCCTACCATTGATTGTTTCCATCGTCAACCATGGCGGCTGTCCCTGGATTTCGACTTTTGAATTCTTCATCAAAATTCTAAACGGAAATGCGGAAATGCTTGAAACTAAATTTACAAATGGTGCAGATGATATTATGATAAGTAATCGACAAGCGGCGTCATATCATAAAGTCTCTTTCCTAGTACGTACAAATATAGCATATTTTGGAGAAAATGATGATGTTGTTAACATCCTCTTGAGTCATTAAAAATGACGTCCTGTAAAACTTTTGCTAGATTTCAAACGACGTGTGTCAAGAATACGTCTAATTTGGCTGCCTTAGAATCTTCGATGAACACATTAAAATGCTTTTAACCTATTCTTACTTGTACTAGCAATACCAGACAATTTGGACAGCAAACATGTTCGGTTAAAGAGGGTTTATATATTGTAACTGTATGACAATTTTGCCTTTCGGGTTAATTTTGTAATTTTCCTATATTATAGACAGTTATTAATTGTGATTTTCATTTTTTAATAAAATACCGGTTATATTACGTAATTTGATCTAAATAAAAGTAATACAGTGGCCTAATAAATGATCTAGATTAATAGGTCAAAGTTCAGATAAAAAATGAGTCTCTTTTATTGTGGACCTGGTTCATTTCAACTTTGTGATGGAAAAATCCGATATGAAAGTTATATAAATAAGTTATGGTCTCTTGTAGTTGCTCATATCATCATTCACGAGCATTCAGAACTCTAACCCGTTAAGAGGGCTCGTGTTTTGAGAAAACTGCAGAAAAATCTAGACTTGCATACTGGTGAACATTTTCTATAAAGGTTACAGGAAAATTCGAACTTATTTGACAGCCAAAAATAACTTCAAAAAATAGAATGAAATTAAAATCAAGTATTCTACATTTCTTTTTAATCCTTTTACGATCAATCTTGATTACGTGATAATGTTTGTTCTTCCTATTACAGTAACAACCTCTTCTATTAGTCTCTAAACGACGAAATAATCACGAGTACACTCTTGATGTGCTTAAAAAAAAAAGAACTGACGCCTGCAACTTGCTTGCTATTTGACTAAAAACTGACACCTGCAACTTGCTTGCTATTTGACTAACTCCTGCTCATGGCTAGCTCTAAACGGAACTTCTTTGTATATGCACATGGTCCTTGTCCGTCCCCGATTCTCCAAACCCATTTTTCCAAAGATCTACTCAAGTGGTCGCCTCTTTGGCTTGGCTTGGCATGGCAGGGTCATTTGTCTACATATAACTTTAGAATGGAAATGTGTGACATCTAGAGAAGAGTCTACCATGGAATGGCACGCGTCGATTACTTCCCCCATTACCCCGTCATCCTACGGGCTTAGCTTTCAAGTTTAAACTCTGTCGATGCGTATAGATTAGTTTTGTTTTCTATGTGCTTGTCGGCATCCCTGACGACCTTTTAGTCTACAAGGGAAATTGTTTGATGGCATATACGAAATTATTTCTTAAATTTTAAAAATTAAATTCTATCATTTTCATAGTCAAAGGTTAAGTGATTAGGCATTATGGTTAAATGGACGTGAATTCATATTAAATCATGTATGTACAGAAAAAGAAAGTTGGTAGAGTCATAATATTATCTCATTAAGTCCGCAATATATTCTAAAAAGATCAATCCATGTTCATGCTTGTTAGGTGTTCCAAAAAACATACAAGTTAAAAATTTAAAATTAATTTAAGTATATCTTAAAATTAAGGTGTAATTTTTAATTTTAAAATTTTATTTTAATTAATTTTTTAGAATCTAAATACTAAGTCAAACTTTTAAATTTTTTTTGTCAAATCAATATTCCAAATCCAAATTAATATACAAGAAGGTATAAATCTATACATATCATTTTTTAGAAGGGCCGTGGCATTTAATAATAATTAAATTGAATTTGTTAATTAATTGTAAATATTTAATTCATTTGATAATTTACTTAAAATATATAATTCATAAATTATTATATATATTTGATCATTTATGTAATTCGAAGTCAAAGAAAATAATAATTACCAATTTTACAAATATAAATAATAATGATAATCACATCGTTTTGAGTTTTGACAAGGATATTGAGATTATCAATGATAGCAAATGTCTTAAAGGCTCCAGTCTTTTCGCAGCCACATCTATTGACTTTGCTTGGCATTCACCGTGGTTCCTAGCATTTGACTTGATGAGAAGTTGCCTACAGGGTAGAGATTACTTTAGGAGCAGAACCAATATGGCAAGGTTGAAAGAGCATATCATATAAGCCAATTTCAAGATTTCGGTTTATATTTAATGACTCGTTTAATATATAATATTTTAAGAGACTTTTTAATATATTTTTAAAGATTCCTTTTAATTAGAGAACGATACTTCATTTCCAAGGTCTCTTTATAGAAAAATATTGAAGAGATTAGAGAATTTTTTTTGATCGCTAGGCAAGTTCTATATGACAAGCTCGATTGAGAAAGCGTAAGTTGGAGGATTCAAACACAGGATCTTTTGATTCCATGTTTTTCATTTTACCAACTCGACCACTTCCTAAAGGACAAAGAGATTAAAGATCATAAAAATTTATTTAATAAATTGAAGATTTTCTTACTTTAAACTTTTTGAGCATTCTAATATTTTGTTAATTAGAATATCCGAGCATTAGATAAATTTTTTTAATTATAGAGAGTTAAAATAAATTCAAAAATTTCTAACATATGAACAAATACAAAATGACCGCGAATTAAATGTTGGAATATAAATATAATGTATGTAACAAATTGCAAAATTATATCATAATTTTCTGTAATAAAAGATAAATTGTGTGAATGCTAATTTTTATTTTAAAATATATAATAATTTTATCACATATTCAAATTACAAAGTAAATCGTTTAATAAGTAAAAAGAGAAAATTTAATCAAGCTAAGACTCCATTTCAATCCTCTCGATCACATCCACATTACTTACGCACAACTTATCTCATGTTTATATAAGCAAGAAAAAGGTAAGAATTGGCCTCTCCAGAGGGAAGTTGAAAAAGGAGGAGATGGACTAGATCATCCGAATTTTCAATCGATTAAATGGGTATGCAAATCCTTAATTAGATTCATTTTCTTCCAAGCAACGTCAAGCCGGAACTTTACTTCCATCATGATGATGACTTTCTCTTTGATGTTCGATTTAAACAAGCTAATGGGATGTTCAAACCAAAATAACCGGAAAGACTAGACTTCAGCAACTGAATCATTAAGTGCAAGAATATTGACGACTGGTAATTGCAGTCAAACTCATAATTCTTAATAATGACTTTTAATTAGGATATTAATTTTTTTTAATCTCTCACCTTCACCAACTGAATTGGGTTCATCTTGTGAATAATAAATAATAAGTTCTGTCGTTAGTTAGTTAACTAAACTTGTTCAGAACAAACTTCAGGCCGTTGCCAGCCAAATGCAACAAAGTTAAACGAATCATCAACTCAAAATAATACAATGATATTTTCCATCCAATTACTACAATGCAATTTGAAATTTCTAGCTATGTTCGTCTCATATATAATATAAATAGAGAGAAGGTCAACTGGGCACCTTAAGAGGAAGTTTCAGTAATACAAGAAGATTCTTTCGATGTTCTTAAGCGGTGATGGTTTTCAATGTGAACTTTCATGATAACTTCTTAAATTTATTTTAAAATAAGCACATTGAAATGCTAAGATATACTTGGTGGGCATCAAAGGACCGGCACAGGGAGGACTCCCTCGTTCTAAATAAAATATTCGACTAGGGCACCGAGTTTGCAGACTGCGCTAACAGAAAAACCGACTTGCAGAAAGTTCGCACGTGCCATGGATCTCTACACCGGAGACGACTAATTACCAGGTTGTTTCCAGATTTTGACTTTACCGACAGTGATCAAAGCCGTAGAGCTCGCTATTAAGGGATGGTTAAGTTGGAACACTCCATATTACTTGTTCTATATTTTCTGTTCCAATGTTGTCTTAATCTATCTCATATATATATTTATGTGAGACTTATAAAATATACGGATGACATGGATTATAACATCGTTAGAACAACAAAAATGGAACAGATGATCGTATATCAAGATAGAAACTACTTTCTTATGATCATGATCATGGGTAGAAACATATTGAACTTGAATTAAAAAATTTTAAGTAATTTATTGAGAATAATATGATTGACTAACTATTAAACACAAACTAATTACTCAATATACATGTAAAAATAATATCTATTAAATTATCATTATAAAAAATGAATAAAATAAGACACTTCAAAAAAAAAAAGAAACCATTAAACGAATAACGTAAGGAGCCGTTTAGTTCTACTTTTATTTTTTTATCGTAGTTTTTCTTTTTTTAGTTACTATTTTTCTTTAAATAAAAAACAAAAATCTATTTAATTATTAATGTCAATGTAGTTATATTTTTATCACTGATAATAATCACATATTAGATAAAAACTTAAAGATAAATTTTTTTAGTTAGATAAATTTATTTTAGTTTCTTACATGATATTTATTAATAAAATCATTTTATTCTATCAAAATAAATAATTTAAAAATTAAAATTTTATTTATAAATCAATATTTATTTTAAATATATTTTAATTATTAAATCAAATTTTATTTCAGATTTATATATTTTGAAGATATTTTAAATTTAATTATATTTATTAATAATTATTAATTTAATTTAATTAAAAAATTAAATAAAATTATTAAGTAAGATTGAATTATTCTTAATTCATATTAATATTTAATTTAGTTAATTAAATATAAAATTAAATTAAATTATTCATAATTCTTATTAATAATTGATATATTATATAATTAAATAATATCTATTTAATTAATAGTATATCAGATTAAAGAAAACACAAAAATAAAAACAAAAATTATTTTTTAATGATTTTTCATAATTTTTGAAAACTAGAAGAAACTAAAACTAAGATCAGAAACCAAAACAAAAACAAGTTTTTTTTTGATTGAATTTGTTTTTTGGAAAATAATTTTTTTTATTGAATTTGAAAACAAAAATATAAAATAAAAATAAAAATAGAAACAAACAAGCCCTAAGCTTTTCAAATTTATCTATTTTTTGAATGGATTAAGAAATAATTTGTGAATATTATCTTACTCAATTGGGTGATATTTCACTTATTTGTATTTGTATTTCTAATCAATAAAAAGTTGTGCTTGCTGTAAAATTGTGGTAGAATCCAATCTTGCACGCAGGGAAATAAATACGGAAAATTTTCATTTTGATTTTTCAAAGTCAATATCACTTAAATTCTATAGAATAATTAACACATAAATCATAATAATCTTAATTTGTAACTTATTCTGAAACTTAATTTTTTCTCTTGTCGTTTTCCTTGAATCGTTTTAAAAATAGAATCATATCAATCACCATAGTTGCACACGTGTCCAATCCTTGACAATATTTATAGAACATATTGAGAGAAGACTATAATTATTGCAAAGAGGATTATGCAAGGAGTATTAGTTCTCTTAGAGTCTAAGCCTATTTATAATAAACTTTGGATATTTTAATAATTTAATTAAAATTAAATTATAATTTCAGTTAAACTTTAATTAGAAATACAATTAATTCTAATTAAATATGAAATGAGTCCAAATAATATCTAATATCTTATATTGATCCTTATTTATTAAATATTTTATTTTAAAACTTTACAACCAAGTCCAACTTAATTAAAATAGCTTTTCTCTCTTCAACTCGTTCTTTGTATATGATATATTAGGTTTCTAAATATATTGACAATGAATATAAATGATAACCCTAAATTATGTTTAGGATAAGATAAATTAAACTCCTTTAATTTATCTATAATGATTTAATTAAACAATTTATATCTATAAATCAAGATTGACGTCTAATAATGTATCATGACCACTCAAATATTTAGAAATATTAAAGTGGTTTTGACCAAACTTTTCGTACATGATTTTTCTTTATAATTCAATCATTTCATCATATAATATTTCAATTAGATATAGAGCATAAAATTAATGGCTACTCTATTTGATTCCAATCATGTTATTTCTCTGTCATTAATAATTTCAATTAATGAAATTTGAAAACTATTTTCAAAATATCATTCCTCTTTGGCTAAAGATTTCCTGAATCAATACTAATCGAGAATAATTGAACATTCTCCTTAATCAATTTAGAGTGATGAATTTAGTATTGACTTGTAATAGCCTAAACCACCTGCACATAGATATTGTCCGCTTTGGATTGCCCATCGGGCCAAGGCCCTCATGATTTTGCTCTTCCTGCACCCGAAAAAATGCGTCTATGAGGAAGAGGTATTCGTATCCTTATAAGGCGTACTTTGTTCTCCTCTCCAACCGATGTGAGATCTCACAATCCACCCCCTTAGGGCCCAACATCCTTGCTATCACAACATGTTGAGAACCAACTCTGACACCATTTTTAACAGCCCAGACCACTCGCCCACAAATATTGTCTGCTTTGGGTTGCCCATCGGGCTAAGGCCCTCAAGGTTTTGCTATTTCTGCACCCGAAAAAATGCGTCTATAGCGAAGAGTTATCCATACCCTTATAAGGCGTACTTCGTTCTCCTTTCTAACTAATGTGGGATCTCACATGATCACTCAACTACCTCTATATAGTTTATGTTATATCTAATAACTACTGAATGAGCTACCATTGACTAAAATATGTCATAAGCAATATCAAAACATATCAATCCTTATATAAGATAACTTTGGAGATCTCAAGTCAAAGGATCACTACTACAATAATGACAATTAGAATTTTTATAGATATATAAGTAATGTTCCAAATAGATTTCTAATATAGGGTCAGTTTAGTGAACTTATTCTCCAACGAGCACCCATACATTTATTTAAGTATCCTCACACTTATAGTCTATAAGATTGACTATTTCCTTCATAAGGAAAAATATAACGTGTGCTAGTTTTTTTTATGCTCTACCAATTTTTAGTCTTAATAAAACAATGACTAGTAATAATTTATAAATAATACATAAATGTAATATGAATCTCATAATTATGATCTCATCATAATTTTATTTGCATTGTATATTTATCCTATAGCCTTTATTATATACATATAAATATGTATAAGATAAAGAATATCTTTAGATAATTATGATGATCATGCTATTACTAAGACAATAGTTTAGTGAAAAAATTCTACAAGATTTTCTATGGTGAGAACTTACTTAAATCTTACAACTTTTATCTTAATTATCATCATAATTAAAAGAAACAGTCTAAATACATACTTGAATCTTTTATGAGACCTTAGCTCCTTTTACATGCAAGATGACTTTAATGTTCTGCAGAACATTATTGTATGAACAATGCAAGGAACTATCCAAGTTCATTAAAAAATCCTTGATCCAATTAATCATTTCTAAATTCTACTAAATGGAAAATGTATTTTAGCTTTATTAGCAATTAATTCTACATTGAACATTTTCAATTTGAAAATAAAATTGTTCCAAGTAAAATATACCTTAATTAGGATTTACTTCTAAAGTTAATATCATTTTAACCTTGAAGTCAAATATTGAATTATATATAAACTAATGGATATCTTTAATAGTTCAAAAGTATCATATATTTCAAATACTAAACATCTTCAGTACATTATCTATGTTCTTGGAGTAAAATAGATAAATAACTTCCAATCTATCTCTATAAATCTAATTCTTAAAGTTAAGTTGTTAGTTTTTCATATCTAATATAAATTGTTCTTAGATAATTATATTTTCAACGATTGAAAATACTAATTATTCTTCTACCTATGAGGAATATGTCTTTACATACTTCTGTCGAAGAGTATAATTATACTCCCACTGACCTTCTTATAAACATTATAAATTCACAATCATCTCCAAAATAAACTCTTGGAATTCATCATAAAAGTGAATCTTTCAACAACTCGTAGCCTTTTAAATATATATCCAATATATCAATAAAGGCACCAGCTCCAATTAGATGTATTGTTATAAGATTTGAACTTTTCAAATTTCATTTTACTTATACTACTTATCTTGAAAATCATTCTCCTATAAGTATATATTGAGACAAACAATTTGTTCAATGGGTCTTTTTAGATATCTCATAACTTTTTATTATATAATTTAGTTTTAAACTTATTGGAAAATATATACTTTAACGAATCATTACATCCTAAAACCAGTAATTTTAACCTTTTCAAATTCCCAACATTTCATATCTAATATCCAATTTAATTAAAATTTTCATTAAATTTTGGTATAATTAAAATATGTGATATTGATATTATGGCCAAAAGAGCAAAACAACCCCTAACGATTACACTTGTTTCTAAAATGGACCCTAACGTTTCAGGGTGTTCAAAACGAACCATAACGTTTGCAAAACGTTCAAATTGAACCCTAACGTTTGGAAAATGTTTGAAAAGAACCCTGACCACTAACAGTGTTAAGTTATTGTCAGTTATCTGCTGATGTGGTTTTTTTAAATTTTTTTGAAGTGAGACCCACCATTTGATAACGTGGAATTTTAAAAAAGAGGTAGGTCCCACATTAATTTATAATTATTTTCTTCATTTAGCAGTGTAGGAAGGTTTAACACTACGTATGAATTTTTTAGTCATAAACGCAAAGCTTCTGGAGGAAGTGTAGGGAGGCCATACAAGAACTGGAGGGAAGTGATCGAGAAATATAAGACAGAGTTGGCCCTTACTGAGGAAGTGGCCAGAAATAGAAAAGTTTGGCATGATCGGATAAGGGTAAAGGATACCTTTTAAAGTTCACCAAAACAGTTGAGTAAGTTATTAGGAGATGTTTACTTTAACGCTCACTCAACGTATTTACCGCGTAGGAAGTCCAACCCAATGTCCTATCTGTCTTTTCTAGTTGCAAGTCGTGGATAAGGCTTTCTGTCCTGCAACTTCGCTTTTCAGGCAGGTGGAGGGGGAAAGATCCTGCAAGTCCGTCTTAAACCGTAGGATTGTCATACCCATAGGTTTCTGAGCAAAGACTCCTAACCCGACTAGAGACAAGAAGAGCCAGACTTTACAGCTTATCGGGTACTAGCAGATTTGCACACCATATCAGGTATATTCTTTGGTTATATTTTAGTTTTTGATTTATGTATTTATTTTAATTTTATTTACATAATCTTTTAGCATGCTTGTTTTACTTATTTACTCTTTAACCTGCATCACTCTTTTATTGTCACATCTGCATATGGGCCTACCGAAAACAGCCTCTCTACTACGTAGGGGTAAGGTTGCGTACTATCAGACCTCTCCAAACCCCGTTTTGTTGTGAGATTTCGGACTGAGTGTGATGATTATGATGAAACACAATGCTTCCTTCTTAAATGCAGCAATTGTTTCCCTTTGGTTTTGATTCTTAAACGCAGAAACATCAAAATATTGCATATTTGAAAGCTTTTTTAACAAGAAGAAGATTAAGAAAGGTAAGAACTATGAGGAATTTGTTTCTCCGTTAAAAAGAAAACCAAGATCCTGAGAAGCAGATGCAACGCCTGCCTGCTAATGGTGATGAACTGGGTCAAAATGGATTCATGCCATTCTATTCAACTTCAGCAAAATGGTTAGAAGCACTATTTGAAGGAGAATAAGTTGAACCATTGAAGCCAGAAACATGTGTTTGTTAGAATGCCAAAACCTTGAGAGCTGGCATTTGTATCGATTTTGGTAAACTAACTGAAGTGAAAGGAAAGGACAGAATGTGTGCTTGATAAAATGCCAAAACCTTGGCAGGAGCTTAAGGAACATCAAAGGCAACACATATGTGTGAGGGTGGAGAATAATAGAACAGAACCCATTTTTTTATAGCAAAATTATATTAATTAAATATTATACAATATAATGTAAAAGAAAATAAATAAAAAATTTAAATATTTAATTGATATAATTTAAAGTTTTTCCTGGTTAATCACTTTATAAAAAGTAATATCTCTATGAATATATTCATGGAGCATGCAACAAACAGTACCAAAACTGCATATGCTGAACTTGTTTTTTTTTAAGGAAGACTTTCTAGGTCTTATAACACAAAAGCAATGAATTGGAGAAAACAAAGTTTGAACATGACATGAGTAGTAAATATTAAATGACTGTCACTTCTTAGAGAGGCATCGAATCTCTCAGGTGTGCTTCAACCTCTGGATCAACTTGTCGAGGGCTTTAATGGACGACCCACATTCTCCCAAAGCCTGTGAAGCTTTCATTCGCATCATCAAGCTTCTTTGTCTCAACTCCCTACCCTTATGGGAACCCATCATCTCTTTGACTCTGCCAAAATTCAAGTAATGTAATACGGAAGATGATGAAGAATGTTGAATTTCTCATATTCATTACGATTGTCGTCAAGGTATCTATATACAAGAGGACTAGCTGTACAGGTGGCTATAACAAACTCTGTAACAAACGAATGATGAAAGGGAAAAACATGTACACTTTTTACAGGAATGGATGAGCAAGAAAATGGCGTACGAATGTTGTGGAAGATGGCCCTGTTAGTACAAATGTTGTGGAAGATGCCACCCTTTGTTCCTTGTCGTGGGCCCTGGTGTTTTTGTGCTTTACATTGTGGGTTGTTGTGGGCTTAAGGCAGTACTAGCAGCCCCTCCGCAAGTTGGAGCCTAAAAAATGAGGCCTAACTTGGAGATATCATCATGAAATTTCGGTGACGATAAGGCTTTGGTAAAGCAATCTGCTAGTTGAAGTGCAGAAGGGACATGTGGTGTGAAAATAAACCCGTCAGAAATGGCATTACGAATGAGGTGACAGTCAATCTCTAGATGTTTGATCCGTTCATAGAAGACGGGATTTGCGGAGATGTGAATGGCAGCTAAATTGTCATAATGCAGAGTAATAGGCAGAGGCGGAGGGATTTGAAGATCAGTAAGTATAGAAGAGAGCCAGCGTAATTCACATAGTGTAGATGCCATACTGCGATATTCCGCCTCTGCGGAATATCGCGGAAGAGCGACTAACGATCGTCTGTTTCTTAGTTTTCCAAGATACTAAGGCAGAACCTAACGTAATACCTAACCCGTAATGGATTTTCATGAAGAAATGCACCCAGCCCATTCAGAATCGGAATGTGCTCTCAAAGACAGAGAGGAATTGGTAGGGTAAAATAGTTTCATATCTGCAGTGGAGTGTAAATACCTCAAGACATGAGTTAAGGCAAGCCAATGTTGGGTGATGGGCTAACTTGTGAATTGGGTAAGTTGCTGCACTGCAAAAGCCACATCTAGTCGAGTAAAAGATAGGTAGAGAAGCTGGCCAACTAATAGACGGTATTGAGCGGGATTGTCGAATGGAGTTGCAGAATCAGATGACAGCTTAGTACCAGGAGGAATGGGCACCTTGGCCGGCTTGAGAGGTTGTAAGTTGGCCTCATAAATGATATCCTGAATATATTTCTACCGGGAGAGAAGCATGCCAGAAGTTGAGCGAGCGATTTCGACACCAATGAAATACTTGACATACCCAAGATCCTTGATCGTAAACTGCTTGTCCAGAAAACATTTGACATCCAAGAGAAGATTTTCGAAAGCTCCCAGCAACAAAACATCATCAACATAAATCAGAAGAGCAGTAAAAGTTGGACCAAAACCTATAATAAATAAACACGAATCAAAAGGAGATTGTGAGAACCCAAATGTCATAAGTTGAGCTGTGATCTGTTTGTTCCACTGGCAGCCAGCCTGTTTTCTGTGCTTTACATTATGGGTTGTTGCGGGCTTAAGGCGGTACCAGCAGACTCTCCTCTCCACCTCCATCGCGTTCACATATTCATCCTTGTCTCTTTGCTCCACCCCAATCGCCAAATTCATCTCCTCCACCAACAGGTTCCTATTTATGCCACAACACCATTGGAACTCCGAAGACAACCATCTCCAACATCAAGTTGCACCCATAATGAGTCATAAACGCCACTACCGCATCATGGTTAAGCACCGCCACTTGTTAAGCCCATGCTGAACATTCCACAACTGTCAAAGCAAAGAAACACCACACTGTTACTCGGTTGCTTATCAAGCCATGAAAGGCAATGGTGTTGAGCTCAAGTTTGACCAGTAATCAAAGGACCGATGTAGTGATGAATTGGTGGGGTTTTGCCATTAGGGACACATAAATTGTTAAAAAAAACCTTGAGGGCTTTTGGTTCAAGATCGTCAAAGATGTTTGCCATTATTACTTTGTCTGAAACCATCTGAGGAAGAAGCAAGCATTGCGTGTTGCTGATTCTTCAAAACGATGCCTCTCCTGTATATACTACGTTTAAGAATCAAAACCAAAGGGAAACACTTGCTACGTTTAAGAAGGAAACGTTGCGTTTATGAATGAAAAATTCATTCCTGGGACTTTATCATCGATACTCTTTTTAAGATAGGTATTCCGAACTCGTTGACTAATTTGATCATGAAGTGTCTCTCTTCGGTGTCTATGCAAGTGACCTGGAATGGGGAGCTCAGTGACTCTTTCTCTCCCACCAGGGGTATTCGACAGGGTGACCCTTTTTCGCCTTACCTCTTCGTTCTTTGCATGGAAAGACTGGGGCACTTAATTAATGACTCTATCTCTAACGGTCGATGGAAGTCGATTCGATTAAGCAGAGGCGGACCTCCCCTATCCCACTTTTTCTTTGCCAACGATCTCATTCTATTCGCGGAAGCCTCCCTAGACCAGATCCACGAAATACGAGATACATTAAACACATTCTGCTCAGCTTCCGATCAACGGGTCAGTCATGACAAATCTCGATGCTTTTTCTCTAGGAATATTCTGACCACTCTGGCTCATTCCCTCAGCGAGGCCCTAGGTTTCAAACCGACCACTAACCTAGGTCGCTACCTCGGCATGCCCCTTTTATACGAGCGGATCAATAAAAGGACTTATCAGCCTATTCTGGACAAGTTTTAACATCGTCTCTCGGGGTGGACGGTTAACCTTTTATCGCTCGTAGGTAGTGTTGGATCCCGCTTTTAGGATTTTTATATTTTTATTTTATTTTAATTATTTTATTAGATTATCACACACGGAAATAAATTAGAATTTATGAATTAGAAATTTTTGGAGTTTAATATGGTATATCATGGATTTTGATAAGGTGGTATAA
>JAOQMS010000006.1:36482786-36503117 GCA_027563885.1 Erythroxylum longipes
TTCACAAATGCATGAGCATGAGATGTGTTTTCCTAACTTCTCCGATTGCTCTCCCGTGTACCAATTTCCATGGTTCGCCTTTGTATGGAAACGGGATGTTACAGATACGCATATAAATGCAATGCACCTCATATATTCTCTATGCTATTTCTCATGTATCTCAATTTAGGATCCTATGTCCTAACCCTTGGTATAGAAACAGGATGTTAGAATAGCAAGGGACTAGTTAATGTGCTTCTAATAGAGGAAAACCTTACATTGTTCACTTTCAACTCATCCTCTTAAGCTCACAAAGTCTTAGAGGAAGGCCCTTGGCATATTAGAAATCAACCTTTTTTCTTGTAGATTTATCAGTCGAGTCTAAAGCTTGAATCAATCAAGATCCAGAACATCCCTATGTGGATTCATTTCATAATGTCCCTCTTGTATATTGGACTACAGAAGGCTTGAGTGACCTTGCTAGTTTCATAGGAAAACCCTTCTGTATTGATGAAACTACTGCTAAGAAAGAAAGAGTGGGATATGCTCATGTTTATGTAAGTGTTGATCTCTCTAAAGACCTTCCAAATGAAATTCTTGTCATGATACTTGGTGAAGGATGCAAACTGTGGGAGGATAGTATTATTGTTCCCTATTAATGGAAACCTCTTCCTAAACATCAAGGGAAAATTTGGCAATCCATAGGTAGAAAATTCCAAATTGGGAGCCATTATGATGTAATAGGAAATCTCATTGTAGAGGAAGAAATGCAGAGCATTAGTGAGGCGGGTTAGGAGCCTCCATCAGCCATAGACTCCGCCCTTGACGTTGTATCAAGAGCCCACATCCATGTTGAAAAATCTATCATAGATCCAGAGCCTGCTCTAGTTAACCAACCTTCATCGCCTGTAGATCCCTCAAAGATACACTCACCTTCAACACCTGCATCTCCTAATGTTATGCGGAAACGTTAATCAATTTTGGAGTAAAACCAAAACAGCAACAAGAACACTAAGATTTTTATACTAGTTCGGTAATGTCTGCGTCCAGTTTCACTATAATCAATGAGAGCATACAATAGTGTTTATCACTTAATTTCCCAAAGATCCAAATTAACCCAAGCTCACACACTCCTACTAGGAAGAGAAAACTAAAAATGCAAAACAAAGACAATTTTAAAGAATTTCTTTCTCTCTCCCAGATGACTCCTTGCTATTTTCCCTCTCCCTCTCTTTTTGTTACTACTCTTTCTCCTTTCTATTTAGCTAGTGCCATGCTTCTCCTTTTATAGAGAAGCCAACGACTTATAGCTGGCCAATTCATGCATCCACCGAAAGTGGTTTGGTGGATGCATTCTACTTTCAGTGATTTGTTTCCACTTTTGACTTGTTGTGTTTAAGATAATAATCAACAATCTCCACCTTGGCTTAAACCCTCGAAGTGGAAGTCACAAAAGATGTCTCCCAATCCCCGATGGGGAAATTAATAAATTTTTCCAATGCCAATCAAGTCTAAGTAATGCTTAACTTGAGCAATGAAACTGGTTTTGTCAATATATTAGCAGGATTGTCGACAGTCCCAATCTTCTGAAGAAGAATATCTCCCTCATCAATAATCTCATAAATAAAATGGAACCTCACATCGATGTGTTTCATATGTGCCTAATGAACTTAATTCTTTGCTAAATAAATAGCGCTCTCATTATCACAATGAACATCCACATGGTCTTGTTGGACACCTAAGTCATCAAGCAACCTTTGAAGCCAGATGGCTTCTTTAATAGCTTCTATTACTGCCATGTATTCTGCCTCAGTAGTCGATAAAGCAACTATAGATTGTAAAGTTAATCTCCAACTTACTGGACCTCCAGCAAGAGTGAATACAAAACCTATAGTAGACCTACATTTGTCTAAATCACCTGTGTAATCAGAATCCACGTATCCAATAACACATTGACCAATAACTTCATCTTGCTAAAATAATAAACCAACGTCCAAAGTACCTAGAATATGCCGTAAAATCTATTTCACAGCTTGCCAATGCTCTTTTCCTGGATTATGCATATATCTACTGACAATACTAACAGCTTGTGAAACATCAGGCTTAGTACACACCATAACATACATCAAACTACCAACAAAATTTGCATAGGGAATTTGAGCCATGTAATGACTCTCCTCAACTATGTTAGGAGATATAGAAGCACTAAATTTGAAATAAGGAGGAAGAGGTGTACTAACCAGTTTTGAATTTTCATTCATCTCTAAACATTGTAATACCTTCTTTAAATACTACTACTGATACAGACTAATCTTGCCTTTTTTTCTCTATCTCTTTCAATTTTCATACCTAGTCTCTTTCGAGCTTCTCTCAAGTCCTTCATCTCAAATTCATTACTCAGTTGAGTCTTCAATATTTCAATCTTCACTTTGGCTTTACATGCTATAAGCATATCATCAACATATAAAAGCAGAAAAATAAAGGTTCCATCTTGTAGCTTGCGAAAGTATACACAATGGTCATAGTGACTTCTTGTGTACTTCTGCTCGATCATAAGCGTATCAAATCAGTTATACCATTATCTTGAAGACTGCTTCAAAGCATACAATGATTTTTGTAATTTTCAAACCTAATTTTCTTTGCCAGCAACCATAAACCTTTTTGGTTGAGACATAAAAATATCTTCCGCCAAATCACCATATAAGAACGTCGTCTTAACATCAAGTTGAGCCAACTTAAGGTCAAACTGCACAACCAAAGCTAACAAAATATTAATAGAAGAATATTTTACTACAGGAGAGAATACCTCATTGTAGTCAATGCCTTCCTTCAGAGCATAGCCTTTAGCTACCAATCTGGCTTTGAATCTTACATTGCCTTTTCCTAAAGATTCCATCTTCCTGGCATACACCCATTTACAACCAATTTCTTTCTTCCCTTTTGATAATTGAACCAGCTTCTAAGTCTTATTTTTATGAAGAGATTTCATCTCCTCATCTATAGAATTTTTCCATTCCATACTCTCTGAACTCATGATAGCTTCTTTGTAGGTGGATGGAATATCATCTTCAATAACAGGAAGTGCATATGTCATAATATTAACTGAGCAGGCTTCTGAATTTCCCTTTTTAATCTTCTGGTTACAATGGAATCTTGTTGCTGTGGAGGCTCTTGCGTAGGTACCTCCTCTTCATTATCCTCGCCCTCATTATCAAAATCAACTATAGGACTAGTGTTTGTAACATCAGACCTTATTGGAATAACTAGAGTCTTCAATAACTCCACCTACTTTGAACTACTCATGGTTTTGGTCACTTCAATTTCCCCTTCATGCTTCCTCTGATTAACTATAGCAGCCTCATCAAAAGTCACATATCTACTTACAACAAATTTCTTCTCATCTGGACACCAGTGTCGGTATCCCTTCATGCCAGTGCTAAAGCCTATAAATAGAGCTTTCTTTGTTTTTGGATCTAACTTGCTTTCCTTGACATGATAGGAAGTAGGACAACCAAATATGTGTAAATACTTGTAATCAGTACAAGGTTTACCAGACCATACATCCATGGGTGTTTTTCCCTCGTTCGCAGTAGTAGGCAACCGATTAATAAGATGGCTTGCATATGTAATTACCTCAACCCAAAATGCCTTACCTAAACAAACATTAGACAACATACACCGAACTTTCTGAAGCAAAGTACAATTCATATGCTCCGCCACCCCATTCTGTTATGGTGTCTCCCTAACCGTGAAATGCCTCATAATACACTCATCTTGACAAACTTTTGAAAAAGGATCAGACTTGTATTCACCACCACTGTCTGATCTGAGAGTCTTGATCTTTTGCTTTGCATTTCAATCATTTTTTCCACTTTAGAAATATCTTCAAGACTTCATCTTTATGTTTCATGGTGTACACCTATACTTTTCTAGAGAAGTCATTAATAAAGGAGACAAAATAATGCTACCTCCCTAAGATGCATTCTTGGAAGGTCCCTAAACATCAGTGTGAACATAATCTAGAATGCCTTAGTATGGTGAATAGTAGTGCCAAATTTCAATATAGTTTGCTTACCCAATACACAGTGTTCATAGAATTCCAATTTACATGCCTTTGCACCCTTCAATAAGTCTTGCTTCACCAATCCTTGCAACGCTTTTTCACCAGTATACCCAAGATGCATATTCCATAACCTTGTAGTGTCTGAGCTATCAGCATCAGTAGCTTCAATGACAACTGCTCCACCAATAACTGTATTTCCCTGAAAGAAATAGAAGTTATTTCATCTTGTACCTTTCATCACCAATGTTGCAAAAAGCTCATCAAGTTTCACCTCGGATTTTTCATAAAACAAAGTAGTTGTCAAATGATTATAATCATCAGGCAATGAATTTAACAAATATAGTGCCTTATCCTCATTAGGAATTTTCAAAACAAGGTTTGCTAAATCAACAAGTATTTTATTATAATCATTTAGGTGTTTGTGCATAGAAATACCTAATTAGAAGAGTCACTTCTTCAAGAAGAGCCGATTTTTTGCGCTCTTGGTCATATACTTTTCCTCCAATTTCATCCATAACTCCTTAGCAGAAGTTTCCTTCATATATGGGTATTGCAACTCCTTATCAAGGAATGATCGAATAGAGGCACAAGCATGCAGATTAATTCACGTCCACTGTTTGTCATCCATATCTTCTGGTTTATCTTCCAGAACCATTTCCAACTCTTGTTGATACAACACATCCATAACTTCACATTGCCACATACCAAAATTATTAGAGCTAGTGAATTTATCAACCTCTAACCTTGTAGTAGCAATTGGATGTCTATTGGATGTAGGTGTCGACGATGACGATATCGACTCCCTCTTAACGAACTCGTCTTTATTTCCAACCATCTACTTGCACTATTCACAAATACGTGCTGTTCACAGTTACTGTTCACACGATTGTAGCACCAATACTATTCACAGCACTGTAGCATAGCACTGTTCACAAGACTGTAGCACCGACACTGTTCACAAGAACTGCAGCACCGACACTGTCAAGGGAATTGTAGCATCAACACTATTCACAAAAATTGTAGCACCGACACTATTCATGAGAATTATAGCACCGACATTATTCTCGGGGAACTGTAGCATCAACACTATAGCTCCAAAAGATTTTCAATCTTACAACACCCTAGTCCAAAAAACTGGAGCTCTGATACCACTTATTGTGCAGAAACTTTAATCAATTTTGGAGTAAAATAAAACAACAACAAGAACTTCAAGATTTTTATACTGGTTCGACAATGCCTACGTCCAGTTTGGAGATGATGACGTATTTCACTATAATCAATGAGAGCATACAATAGTGTTTATCACTCAATTTCCCAAAGACTCAAATTAACCTAAGCTCACACACTCCTAATAGGAAGAGAAAACTGAAAAACACAAAACAAAGACAATTTTAAAGAATTTCTTTCTCTATCCCAGATGACTCCTCGTTATTTTCTCTCTCCCTCTCTTTTTGGTGCGGCTCTTTCTCCTCTCTGTTTAGCTGCTGCCATCCTTCTCCTTTTATATGGAAGCCAACGGGTTATAGCTGGCCAATTCATGCATCCATCGAAAGTGGTTTTCCACTTTCAGTGATTTGTTTCCACTTTTGACTTGTTGTGTTTAAGACAGTAATCAACACCTAAAACTATGCACTCTGCTTCGACACCTGCAGACTCCAATGTTAACAACCCTTCATCCAGTGACAAACTCACCAAAACCTCTTCACCAAACACTTATACTAATATCATCACTCAAGCAGAAGGCACATTTTCATTAAGTCCCTAAGCTTAAAACCATGTAGACACTGAAGATAAGGAATTGACTATGTCATTTCAAACCATAAAGAGGAGGAAATCTTAACAGAGCAAGAGGAAAAGCTCCAAAGAGCAATTCTTTTAAAATGTCCATAATTTTGTAGAATGTCAGAGGTCTTAATTTCCTAACAAAGCAAGCTACTTTACAAGATTTTGTCAAGAGGGAGAAGCCTCTCATTGTAGTACTACTTGAAATAAAAATAAAAATAAAAATAGAGAATCCTATTTGGCTATCAGTTTTGGGACCTTGTTGGTAGTAGCTAACTAGTCATTCACATTGCTATAAGGCTGATGAAATGCGAGTAGAACTTTTCCACTCCACTGATTGGGTGATGCACCTTATATTTTCTTTTTTGCATGATAAAGTCAACATCCTCACATTTGTTATTTATGCTAGCAATTTTTTGTTCCAAAGGTCCTCCCTTTAGAGCAACCTAATCGACTTCAGCAGAGTATCTAACCTTTTTTGGTTAATTCATGGTGATTTCAACTCAATCTTATTTAGATCTGAGGCTTAAGGCAACTGTATCCTTCATAACTACTTTGATGATTTTAAGTAGTGTGTAGATGTATTAGGGGTGATAGGATTGAATTTCTTTGGCCATAGATTTACTTGGTCAAATAAAAAATGCGCCCATTGGTTTATTCAAAACAAGCTTGATAGAGCATTGATCAATGCTAACTAGCATACATAATTTCCCATCACCAATCACCAGGGTCACATCCTCCATACCCAGCAGGAAATTATGGACGAGGTTGTTACTTACTTTAGCCAGCTAATTGGAACCTATACCACTGCCTCATTCCCAGTTGAAGGCCTTATTGCTCTCAACCTGAAAAAAAATCACCCGTATAGACTATATCTTGCTTATCAAACTTATGGAAGATAAGGACATTGAGGATGCTATTTTCAGCATGGAGGATACTAAAGCCCCTGGCTCTGACAGACTGAATGGTCTCTTCTACCAACAAACATGGGACATTATAGGTATGTTTTTTAAAAATGCACAGAAGGAATTTTTTTCCAAAGTTGTGTTTCTCAAGGAGATTAACAAGACCTTCTTGTGTTTAATACCAAAAAGTTCTACTCCCAACTACTTCATTGACTTTAAACCTATAGCTTATACAAACTTTCTTTACAAAGACATCTCAAAGATTCTGGAAACAAGAATGAAAATAGCTATATCTCCGCTCATTAGTGACAATCAGGGTGCCTTCATTAGCAGCCAAAAAATTAGTGATAATATCCTATTAGTGCAAGAGCTTCTTAAAGGTTATTTAAGAGAAAATTCAACCCTTTACACTATCAAAGTTGATTTCTGTAAACCCTTCGATAGTATTAGCTAAACGTTTTTATAACACAACATGCTCATTGAGCATATATCTGAACGTAATGATGGTATTTGAGAATATACGCTATAAGAATGGCATGTTAAGACGATCGAAAATACTTATTGTAAAATTTTCACACATCAAACACATCTTCAGCATCTTATATTTCATTTAGGCCCATTTCATTGCAACTTATGTAGTCAAAAAAGGCATTACATTTTAGAATTTACTTATACAATGTACATCAAATGCAAAATATAATGTTTAATAACAAATTTACCGAAGACATATGCAATTGCAAACTGATCCCGACCACTAGCTCATATTCAATGCAGTGACTATACTCTAATTTGTCTAACTGGATATCTTCTTTGAACTCGAAAAGCCACGTTGTAATTTTGATGAGTTTTGCAAACTTAGTGAGTGAACATCATCGATGATCTCACTCAAGTTAAATACAAATTATTTCAAATATAGTCGATTTCACAAGACTCTTCATCTTAATGATTCATAATCAATTTCAGACACTTTATAAATTCTTTCAGATCATACATATCACGGTGAAACACATTATCAATAGATACACAGATAAGCCATATAAAAATTTTAGAATATGATTCATAATCATATAATTTATCATCATGTACTAATGCAGATGCTTATGAGACTTCACTTTCATTATTATTTGTTGTGACTGAGTGCCTTTCAGATATAGATATAGATACTATCCCATTAAGGGCTCAATAAGATACATAAATCATGGAGCCAGGCTCCACGTGAAGATAAAAAAATTATTAGCTTATAGGTTTTTTAGACTTGCTACTCTGGTCACAACGCCTTTATCTGAACATGCATTTAGTGTAATGCATCAAATCATAGAATATGTCATGAGTAAAATTCACTTAAAATGCACAAATATATTCTCATATTCATCAAACCTCAGTCCAACATTCAAATTTTGTTAAGTATTCAAAAATCATTCAGAATTCAGATGTAAACAGATATCATTCAAATTTCGTATGCAAACAAAACACTTCCAATACATTCCCAAATATCAATCTCTTCAGACCTTAAAGTTCAGAATGATCACAATCAAGTCATTAACAGTTTAGTATATTGGAATTAAACATAAATAAAGTCAATCCTAGTGAAATCATCTAGGTTGACCCACAGTACGCTCCTATTTATGTTATTTTCTGGATGGTCCAGTAATGTCAGAATGATGGCATACATCTTGAGTGTCTAAATAGATATACCAAAATTGTACACATCACTAACATGATTAATCAAATACATAATCAATTATGCATATACATATATGTTCCAAGTGTAATGCGTGCTCAACGACTATCCCGAGTATGTTTCCTTAATCATAATTCGTAATCATTCACATATTGTCACCTGGATAAGCTGGTTTCTTGGCAATTTTGTGTAGGGTTAACTTGTATATTTTGTGTAACAATTTGGACTAGGTTTCAGGTAAGTTACAGAGAAAAGGGAAGAGAAATTTCGGTAGAGAAAGAAGAGTGAAGGCATTTGAAGAAACTTTGCTTAGTGAATCTATTAGGTGTCAACTTCAAAGCTCAACATTTGTCTTAAGGTATGTATTACGTCTGCTTAATCAAAATACTGCCACTAATCCACTCCATAAATTTCCATTTGTCATTAAATGATTAGTTCAAATGTCACTTACTAATTGCTTCACTTGTCACATAATAGTTGGTCCATTTGTCACACATTTACTAGTCGATTCGTCACACATGTAACTATGCCAAATGTCACTCAATTTTAGGGTTAGTCATCCTAATTTTCCATGTCTCAATTAGCCTTGCCACTTGGCATTTTTTCAAGACTGTACATATTAATTTATCAAACTCCCCTTTAT
This sequence comes from Erythroxylum longipes, assembly GCA_027563885.1. Lineage (NCBI taxonomy): Eukaryota > Viridiplantae > Streptophyta > Magnoliopsida > Malpighiales > Erythroxylaceae > Erythroxylum > Erythroxylum longipes. The sequence goes on from JAOQMS010000006.1 coordinate 36,491,840, forward strand.
GATTATCAATTCCAAGTTGCTAATTATAATCCATCAATTCTTGTCTTTGGTAAACCCAATCACAATACATTGGAAAAGCATATTCATATCTCATATTACATTCAATTTCAGACCCTGGAATATGTCAATTGAGTACAATTGTCTAACTTACAATTTATGTGTATATGCTCATATTATGCCTTTGAATACACTGATGAACTTATGTCATAAATGTATCAATTTCATGCTATATGTTGACACTTATAGGACTCATTAGTCTAATTCTTTAAATCTCTCAATCATTTGAGAGATAGGATGCTACAATTCTCCCCCTCTTTAAGACATTTCATCCTTGAAATGTTTAACTGATTCCAAAAGTGGAATAATGTTGTCTCATATTTTTCTCAATCTCATAATTGATTTCTTTTCTCAAATGCTCTTCTCCAATCATTCGATTTCCTCAGATTTCTTATCAACTTAGCCTGATGTTTGATAACTTCTATTTGTTTCTCCACACATTTCAAATTATTTACAATCTTAACTTCCTGAATTGGTAATACATTCATGAAATCTAACTTGTATCTTCTGAACATATTAGCATAAATTGTATCGTGGATCTAAGTTCTTCTCACAATAGCAATAACAATAGCAATATCTCAAATTTAAGAATCTAATAACGTAGTTGGACACTTTACAATTAACAAAACACATGCACTCTCTATCATATGTTCCTTTTTCTCATACCTGAGTTTCATATTTATCTGACTCAAATATTCACTTATGATTTGTACCGTATTCATTCATTCCTAGCTGTGGAACTTTTAGTTTAGTTAATACAATTCAGTGAATGTCTTCATCAAAAGAAGATTTCTTTTTGCAATCATCTCTACTGTTCACATAATCCTTATCAATCAACTATTTTAATCTTTTCTTTTCAACCATATTACCGCAACAAGGTCAATTATTATCATATCTCACATGGTAAGGATGTTCTATATATTAAAACTCAATGAAACAGTAGGCATGTTCATCTACTTTATGCTTTAGTACGTACCATCAAGATCATTACATCTTATCGAAAGATTTATTTTCAAGAAATCACCTATTAATATCTTAAACTAATGATAAATTGATCTCAGTTGATTTTGAATAACATTCAAGTGTTTTATGATCATACAAAAGTCACTTCTCTATAGTAGTTGTCATTTCAACGCATTCACATAATTTCATGCTTCCATTGCATTACTCTAAGTCATCTCAGAATTTTAACTATGGGGACCATGACTTGAAAGCATTCAATATATCATAGATCACTCGCTATACCATATTAAAACATACAATACAAATGTACTTAGTAATATGATTCGCCAAAGTAATCATATTGTTGGTTATGCACTCACAATAATTGATCAACTTAATCTTGAGGACTTTTACACAATTTCCACTATCATTTTTTTCACTTTCCATAAATATATTCCCCATTAATGCAGCACTCTAAGCTACAAATCATCACGAAATTCTGATCTCAATCCACTGATTTATTCTTAGACTGTATCATAAACTCTCAACACAATAATTATACAATCATTCCAAGTCTAAGTTAAACCTCTTAAGGTCATAATATTGTTTTTTTCAATTTGTTTGTACACTTTTAATCTTGTCATTCCTACCTGTGTCTCTATTTCTTTCTCAGTCAATTCACAAAAATATTTTCACATCTATATCAATTCAAAATATATAACCACAACAGAATAGTAATATCATATTCACCAATATAATCATAATTACAAATACAGTGAGTCACTGTCTAAAATATCAAACCGTGTAGCATCTCTTATTTCGTAATATCCACAAACTTCAATTTTCTTGCATTCTGATAAATCATCACTCTTCTAATTTTTTTTAACATCTCAGACTCTTAACAACTATTCATGCATGTTACTTATGTAAATGCGACTCAGGCTGGGGATCAGTTGCCACTGCATGCTATGATATATTTAAAATGCATGTACCTTGACATATATTTTGAAAAATGCCTATGTAAGATACTAAATCTGGGTTCTGATACCAAAATGTAACACACCACTCTCGTAAAGCATATGCCCAAGCGCAATGATGGTATTTAAGAATATACGATACGAGGATGGCATGCTAAGATGATTGAAAATACTTATTGAAAAATTTCCGCACATCAAACATATCTTAAGCAACTCATATTTAGGCCCATTTCATTACAAAATTATTTAGTCAAAAAAGTCATTACATTTCAAAATTCACTTATACAATGTACATCAGATGCAGAACACAATGTTTAATAGAAAATTGACTGAAGACATATGCAAGAGCAAACTGATCCAGACCACTAACTTATACTCAATATAATGACTATACTCCACTTGGTCTAATTGTATATCTCCTCTGAACCTGAAAAGCCACGTTACAATTTTGATGAGTTTTGTGAACTTAGTGAGTTAACCATCATTGATGATCTCACCCAAGTCAAATATAAATTATTTCACATATAGTCGGCTTCATAACACTCTTTATCTTAATGATTCGGAATCAATGTCACATATTTCATATATTCTTTCAGATCATGCATATCCCAATGAAACACATTATCAACAGATACATAGATAAGGCATATCACAATTTCATAATCTGATTCATAATCATATAATTCATAATCATGTACTAATGTAGATGCTTATGAGACTCCACTTTTATTATTATTTGTTGTGACTGAGTTCCATTCCGGTACAGATGCATATACTGTCCCATTATGGGCTCAATCAGATACAGAAATCATAAAGCCAGGCTCTATGTGTAGATAACAAAATTCTGAGCTTATAGCTCTTTCAGATTGGCTACTCCGGTAATAATACCTTTATTCGAACATGCATTTAATGTAAAGCATTAAATCACAAAATATTTGATTAATAGCATTCACTTTTGATGCACAAATAGAATCTCATATTCATAGAACCTTAGTCTGTCATTTAACTTTCGTTGAGTATTGAGAAATCATTCACAATTCGGATGCAAGCAAATATCATTCAAATTTCAAATGGAAATAGAACACTTCCAATACGTTCCAAAATATCAATCTCCTCGGACCTTATAGTTCGGAATTATCACAATCAAGTCATTAATAGTTCAGTATATAGGATATAAATAGAAATAAAATCAATCCTAGTGAAATCATCTAGGTTAACTCACAGTACGCTCCCGTATATGTTATTGCCTGGATGGTCCAGCAATGTCGAGATCATAGCGTACATCTTGAGCATCGAAATACATATGCCGAAATTGTACACATTACTAACTTGATCAATCAAATACATATTCAATTATACACATACATATATGTGCCATGTTTAATGCATGTACAATGAATATCCCAATATGTTTCCTTAATCATAATTCATAATAATTCACATATTGTCACATGAATATGTATTATTTACATTTAGGTTAACACCTTAGTAAACTTGAACATGTTCAATTCATTAACCATACATTTACTAACTCTTTTCTAGCATTACAAATATTTCATATAATTCGTAATTCCCAATTCTCATTCATTCATTCATAATACAATATTCATTACCTTTGGAATACATTTGCTTTCATATAAACACTTCATTCCTTTAATACTCCTTCATTCAAAACTTAGATGCATAGTTATCAAACATTCTTTTCCTTAAAGTATAACATCAAAGATCAATCAAAATTGATCACACATTTAACCAACTTTTCCAACATCAAATTATGTTCATTTAAAGCCACAATTAAGTCCAAATGCATTATAGTTAAGTACCTTATCCCTTATTGGTTCAACCATTCCACAAATCAAAACCCTACCATGTAAAAGCACAGCTCAAAATTGTTAGGTAACTTCCCACGATCATAACAGAAGCTGTTGCATCTGTCCAATCCTTTTCCTGCACTTTTTCCATATTTTTTTAGGACAAGTTTCAGATCAGTTTTGTATGGCCATTTTGACATAGAAACTGATGTTTCTAGGCAATATGTTCTTCTGAACAAATGTTACACTATCTATTAAGTTTATAATGAACTAAAGTTCATACAATTTGGTTCGTTATTCATCGAGCTATATATAAAATACTACAAACTGTCCCCACACACTAACTGTCCCCACACACTTAACTTCAATCTAAATTTCAAAACCGTTAAGGACAGAATTCAAAATCAATTCCTTCATAAAAATTGTATCCATATTTATCTAATTTAATATAATTAAAAATCATACCATTTGTATGTATGTAGATCAAGATATATCAAAAATACAGATGCCTATTCAGTGGAAACACTCCATTTAACATATTCCAGCACACTTCGTCTTTTACCTTTCATGTAATTCATTCCAATTCAAGCATCATTCTCATACCATTTAGCATACCATGAAGCTCAGATTATTTCTTACCTATTAGGCTTCCAATTTTACATAAAAATTTAGATTAAAATAAGTCTCTTAGTAAGCAAAATCATATAAAAATCAAGGTGCAAATAATATGATTTTTGGACAGCAATAAGATGATCACTTTCAACTAGTTTCTTGGCAATTTTGTGTAAGGTTAACATGTATATTTTGTGTAACAATTTGGACTAGGTTTTAGGCAAGTTACAGAGAAAAGGGAAGAGAAATTTCGGCAGAGAAAGAAGAGTGAAGGAAGTTGCAGAAACTTTGCTCAGTCAAGTTAGTAGGTGTCAACTTCTAAGCTCAACATTTGTCCTAAGGCATGTATTACATTTGCTTAATCAAAATGTTGCCACTAATCCACTCCATAAATTTCCATTTGTAATTAAATGATTAGTCCACATGTCACTTACTAATTGTTCCACTTGTCACATAATAATTGGTCCATTTGTCACACATTTAACTATGCCAAATGTCACTCAATTTTAGGCTTAGTCATCCTAATTTTCCATGTCTCAATTAGTCCTGCCACTTGGAATTTTTCAAAGACTAAATGTAGATATTAATTTATCAATCTCCCATTTATGACAATCAATTCCAAGTTGCTAATTATAATCCATGAATTCTTGTCTTTGGTAAACCAAAGCACAAGACATTGGAAAAGCGTATTCATATCTCATATCATATTCAATTTTAGACCTCAGCATATGTCAATTGAGTGCAATTTGTCTAACTTACAATTTATATATATATATGCTCATATTATGCCTTTGAATACACTTATGAAATCATGTTCTAAATGTGTCAATTTCATGCTATATGCTGAAACTCATAGGACTCATTAATCTAATTATTTAAATCTCTCAATCATTAGAGAGACAGGATGCTACAATACTCCCCCTTTTTAAGACATTTCATCCTCGCGATGCTTAACTAACTAATTCCATAAGTGGAATAATTTTGTCTCATATTTTTCTCAATATCCCAATTAACTTCTTTTCTTGAATGATCTTCTCTAATCATTCGATTTCCTCAGATTTCTTATCGACTTAGCCTAATGTTTGACCACTTCTATTGGTTTCTCCACACATTTGAAATTATTTACAATTTTAACTTCCTGAATTGGTAACACATTCATCAAATCCAACTTGTATCTTCTGAACATAACAGGATAAATTGTAGTGTGGATCTAAGTTCTTCTAACAATAACAATAGCATTATCTCAAATTTAAGAATCTAATGACGTAGTTGGACACTTGATAATTAAGAGAACACATGTGCTCTCTTTCATATGTTCCTTTTTTCTCATACCTGAGTTTCATATTTATCCGACTCAAATATTCACTTCTTATTTGTACCATATTCATTCATTCCTAGCAGTGGAACTTTTGGTTTACTTGATACAATTAAGTGAAAGTCTTCATCAAAAAAAGATTTCTTTCCACAATCGTCTCCACTGTTCATATAATCCTTATCAATTAACTATTTTCACCTTTGCTTTTCAATGATATTAACATAACAAGATTAATTGTTATCATACCTCATATGATTAAGACATTCTATATATTAAAACTCAATGAAACAGTAGGCATGTTCATCTACTTTTATGCTTTAGTACGTACCATCAAGATCATTACATCTTATCCAGAGATTTATTTTAAAGAAATCAACGATTAATATCTTAAACTAATGATACTTTGATCCGAGTTGATTCTTTATAACATTCAAGTGTATTATGACCATACAAAAGTTACTTCTCCATAGTAGTTATCATTTCAATGCATTCACATAATTTCATGCTTCCACTGCGCTACTCTGAGTCATCTTAGAATTTTAACTATAGGGACCATGAATGAATAGAATTCAATATATCATAGATCACTCCCTATACCATATCAAAGCATACAATACAAATGTACTCAGTAACATCATTCGCTAAAGTAATCACATTATCGGATATGCATTCACAATAACTGATCAACTTAATCTTGAGGACTTCTACACAGATATCACTATCATTTTTTTCACTTTCCAAAAATATATTCCTTATTAATGCAGCACTCTAAGTTATGAATCATTATGAAATTCTTATCTCAATCCTTTGATTTGCTCTTATACTACATCATAAACTCTCAACACAATAATTATACATCCATTCCAAGTCTAAGTTTAACCTCTCAAGTTCATAATAAGTTTTATTTTCTTTCATTTTTTTATACGCTTTCAATCATGTCATTCCTACCTGTTTATCTATTTCTTTCTCAATCAATCCACAAAAATATTTTCACATCCATATCAATTCAATGTGTATAACCATAACATAATACTAATGTCATATTCACCGATATAATCACAATTACAAATACACTGAGTCTCCATCTGACATATCAAACCATGTAGCATCTGTTATTTCAAAATATCCACAAACTTCCATTTTCTTACATTACAACAGATCATCACTCTTCTATTTTTTTTAACAGCTTAGACTCTTAATAGCTGGTTATGCATCTGACTTATGTAAATACGACTCAGATTGGAGATCAGTTGCCATTGTATGAAATGACATGTTCAAAATGCATGTACCTAGACATATATTTTGAAAAATGCCCATGTAAGATACTAAATCTGGGCTCTGATACCAATAGGTAACACACCACTCTCATAGAGCATATGCCTGAACGTAACGATGGTATTCAATAATATACACTACAAGGATGGCATATTAAGATGATCGAAAATGCTTATTACAAAATTTCCACACATCAAACACATCTTAAGCAACTCATATTTCATTTAAGCCCATTTCATTACAAAATTATAGTTGAAAAAGTCATTACATTTTAGAATTCACCTATACAATGTACATCAGATGCAGAATACAATGTTTAATACAAAATTGACTGAAGACATATACAAGTGCAAACTAATCCGGAACACTAAGTTATACTTAATACAGTGACTATACTCCAATCGGTTTAATGGGATATCTTCTCTGAACCTGAAAAGCCACATTACAATTTTGACGAGTTTTGCGAGCTTAGTGAATGAACCATCATTGATGATCTCACCTAAGTCAAATATAAATTATTTCACATATAGTCGATTTCACAACACTATTTATGTTAATGATTCAAAATCAATGTCACACATTTCATATATTCTTTCAGATCATGCATATCCTAATGAAACACATTATCAATAGATACACAGAAAAGGCATATCACAATTTTAGAATCTGATTCATAATCATATAATTTATAATCATGTACTAATGCAGATGCTTATGAGACTCCACTTTCGTTATTATTTGTTGTGAATGAGTGCCTTTTAGATATAGATGCATATACTATCCCATTACGGGCTCAATCAGATATAGAAATCACGAAGCTAGGCTTTACGTGCAGATAACAAAATTTTGAGCTTATAGCTCATTCAAATTGGCTACTCTGGTCACAACACCTTTATCTGAACATGCATTTAATGTAACGCATCAAATCCTCATAATATGTGATGAAAAGAATTTACTTATGATGCACAAACAAAATATCATATTCATCGAACCTCAGTCCTATATTCAACTTTCGTTGAGTATTCAGAATTCAGAGGTAAATAGATATCATTCAAATTTCAGATGCAGACAAAACACTTCTAATACATTTCCAAATATCAATCTCCTCAAACCTTATAGTTCGGAATTATCATAATCAAGTCATTAACAGTTCAGTATATAGGAATTAAACAGATATAAAATCAATAGTAGTGAAATCATCTAGGTTAACTCACAGTACACTCCTGTGTATGCCATTGCCTAGATGGTCTGGTAATGTCGGAATGATGTCGTACGTCTTGAGCATCTAAATACATATAACAAAATTGTACACATTACTAACTTGATCAATCAAATACATATTCAGTTATACACATACATATATGTGCCATGTTTAATATATGCTTAATGATGATCCTGGGTATATTTCCTTAATCATAATTCATAATCATTCACATATTTCCATTTGGATATGTCTTGTTTACATTTACGTTAATACCTTACGTAGAATTGATCATGCTCAATTCATTAACCATACATTTACTAACTCTTTTCTAGCATTATAAATATTTCACATAATTCCTAATTCCTAATTCCCAATTCTCATTCATTCATTCATAATACATTATTCATAACCTTTGGAACACATTTTCTTTCATATGAACATTTCATTCCTTTAATACTCCTTCATTACAAACATAGATGCATAGTTATCAAACATTATTTTCCTTAAAGTATAACATCAAAGATCAATCAAAACTTATCACACATTTAACTAACTTTTCCAACATCAAATTATGTTCATTTTAAGCCCCAATTAAGTCCGAAGGCATTATATTTAAGTACCTTATCCCTTATTGGTTCAACCGTTGAACAAATCAAAACCGTACCATGTAAAAGCATAGCCCACAATCGTGGGGTACCTTCCGACGGTCATGACATAAGCTGTTGCATCTGTCCAATCCTTTTCTTACACTTTTTCTATATTTTCTCAGGATAGGTTTTGGGTCATTTTTTTATTACAATTTTGACATAGAAACTGAGGTTTCTAGGTAATATGTTCTTCTAAACAACTGTTTCTCTATGTCTTAAGTTTCTAATGGACTAAAGTTCATACAATTTGGTTCGTTATTCCTCATGTTATACCCATAATATTACGGATAGTAACAAAAACTCAACTTCAAGCCAAACTTCAAAACCATTAAGGACAGAATTCAAATTCAATTCCTTTATGAAAGTTGAATCCATATGTAGCTAATTTAAAATAAATTAAAAAACATCCCATTTGGATATATATAGATCAAGATATGGCCTAAATAAAGATGTTTGTTCAGTGGAAACACTCCATCTAACATATTCTAGCACATTTCATCATTAACCTTACATGCAATTTATTCCACTTCAAACATCATCCTCATACCATTTAACATGCCATAAAGCTCAAATTATTCCTTACCTATTCATCTTCCAATTCGACACAAAAATTTGGATTAAACCAGGTTTCTATGTAAGCAAAATCAATCACAAATCAAGGTACAAATGAGATGATTTTCAGACAGGAATAAGATGATCACTTTCGGCTGGTTTCTTGGCAATTTTGTTTAGGGTTATCATGTATATTTTATGTAACAATTTGGACTAGGTTTCAAGAAAGTTACATAGAAAAGGGAAGAGCAATTCCGGTGGAGAAAGAAGAGTGAAGGCAGCTACAAAAACTTTGCTTAGTTAAGCTACTAGGTGTCAACTTCTAAGCTCAACATTTGCCCTAAGGCATTTATTACCTTGGGTTAATCAAAATGCTGCCATTAATCCACTCCATAAATTTCCATTTGTCATTAAATGATTAGTCAACATGTCACTTATTAATTGCTCCACTTGTCACATAATAATTGATCCACTTGTCCTACGTTTACTAGTCCATTTGTCACACATTTAACTATGCCAAATGTCACTCAATTTTAGACTTAGTCATCCTAATTTTCCATGTCTCAATTAGTTTTGCCATTTGGAATTTTTCAAAGACTAAATGTACATATTAATTTATCAATCTCCCAATTATGACAATCAATTCCATCTTGCTAATTATAATCCATCAATTCTAATCTTTGGTAAACCAAAGTGCAAGACAATGGAAAAGCATATTCATATCTCATATCGAATTCAATTTTAGACCCCAAAATATGTTAATTGAGTGCAATTTGTATAACTTACAATTTATGTGTATATGCTCATATTATGCCTTTGAATACACTTATGAACTCAAGTCATAAATGTATCAATTTCATGTTATATGCTGACACTCATAAGACTCATTAGTCCAGTTCTTTAAATCTCTCAATCATTTAAGAGATGGGATGCTACAATTCTCCCTCTCTCTAAGACATTTCATCCTTGAAATGCTTAACTAACTTATTCCACAAGTGGAATAATGTTGTCTCATATTTTTCTCAATCTCCCAGTTGACTTCTTTTCTCAAATCATCTTCTCCAATCATTCGATTTCCTCGGATTTCTTATCGACTTAGCGTGATGTTTGACCACTTCTATTGGTTTCTCCACACATTTCAAATTATTTACAATCTTAACTTCCTGAATTGGTAACACATGCATAAATATAACTTGTATCTTCTGAGCATAATATCATAAATTATATTATGGATCTAAGTTCTTCTCACAATAGCAATAGCATTATATCAAATTTAAGAATCTAATAACATAGTTGGACACTTTACAATTAACAAAACACATGCACTCTCTATCATATGTTACTTTTTTCTCAAACCTAATTTTTAAATTTATCCGACTCAAATATTCACTTCTAATTTTTACCATATTCATTCATTCCTAGCAGTGGAACTTTTGGTTTACTTAATATAATTCAGTGAAAGTCTTCGTTAAAAGAAGATTTCTTTCTGCAATCATCTCTATTGCTCACATAATCTTTATCAATTAACTATTTTCATCTTTGATTTTTAACCATATTACCATAATAAGATCAATTATTATCATATCTCACATGATCAGGATGTTCTATATATTAAAACTCAATGAAATAGTAGGCAAGTTCATATACTTGTATGTTTTAGTATGTACCATCTAGATCATTACATCTTATCCAAAGATTTATTTTCAAGAAATCACTGATTAATGTCTTAAACTAATGATACTTTGATCTAAGTTGATTATGAATAACATTCATGTAATACCCCACTCCCGTAAAACCTGAACCCGATACCGACAGTGATATCCGAATCCGTGCCCCGCGAGGGTGGCGTGTCACATCACTTAACACATCACTTAACACTGATCATT
>JAOQMS010000006.1:36509295-36533437 GCA_027563885.1 Erythroxylum longipes
CCAAAAATTTCTAATTCATAAATTCTAATTTATTTTTATGCTTGATAATTTAATAAAATAAATCTTAAGAAAAATCGGGATCCAACAATAACCCTTCCCTCTTCCTTCAATATAAGTTACTTCATTAGAAGTTAAGAAAAAGATAATTTGACAGAATTGAAGTTCTTGCACCATTGAGAGAACAGAGAAAAGAAAGAAGGAGAGAGGGGGTAAATTTTGATCAAGAACAGTACACTATAATGGATTCAGGTTTGTTTATATTATTGTTCGATCCATAAAAGTGTTAAAACATTAACATCATTTGCTCGACCATTTCTTCTTTGAAAACTTCTTTTCTTTCACTTTCATAATCATTACTCAAAAGATGTGAAAATCGATAAGTTATCCTCTTGCCTTTTTTCCTTCCTATTTGCTTTTATGGTCTTCTCAATCTCTGGATGAAAAACTAGTTTAAATATACCAGAAGATCTTAACATAAATCAGTTCACTATTAAAGGAAATTTATATAAAAATTTCTCTAACAATAATGCCAAAATTTTAGTTGGATGTCGAAACCTCTAAAGAATTCTTTTTGTAGAAATACAATAACAACCAAGTCGAACCTAAGGGAAAGTTCACTAAGTATTCCTAAAAGATACTAAAATTAAAGGAACAAGGAGTTTTTAATTAAAAATTTTAAGCAATAAATTCTAAAAATTATTTAGCATAAATTAAAATTTTATTACTCAATTCCATGGCTAAACATCTATTCTTATAAATCTAAAAGTGAAATAATTATTCCTTCAATTCAATCAAACATCTCGATATCCCTCAAAGCTAAGAGAAATCTATAAAATCAAAATTAAATTAGCTTTCTAATCAACTTCTTATCATAAAACAAACTCACTAGTAAATCATAATTTTATTTTACCTGACAATAGCATTAGTAGTTAGTTCATAAAATTTATTCCAGTTTGAATGATTTTACTTATCTTATTCCACCATGTAAATTAAAGTGAAAGATGATATAATTAGGTTAATCCACTTTGCTTCTTATTCTATGTTAATTACAGATTAACATAAAATTTGAACAAGGATGAAGAAGAACTTGATCATGAAAGGATTATAATGGCAAATGATGCTTCTCACAACAGACAATGGAGATGGTGTTTATTCCCTTTAAGTTGAAAATAAAAAAGAAATCAATTGTTTATATTAAGAAGCTGTTGAAAGAAAAGAGTAATAATTAAAAAATCCAACTACTTCGGTCAGTTCAATCATAAAAATCTTGAACTGATTGACTTTTCGATTTAGTTTTTAATTTTTTGATTTGATTCACTTTAATAACTCTTATTGGTAAACAACTAGTTTATTAACTATTTGGTTGATTTTTGTTAAATAATAAATTCTTATAAACTAAAATAAATCAATTAATTTTTATTTAACAATCTATTTTTCAATTAAACTTTAAATTTTTTATAGTTAATGATAATCTCTTTCCTTCATATTTCAAATTCTTTAATATTATTTAATCTTTATTTATTTTTATAATGGTCTAATATCAATTAAAGCGAGGGTCTAATAAGCTATTGATAGACTCATCTGACTTACAGTTCAAAATCTTAATTAAACTAAACTAACTAGATCACATCTTATCCTAATCAAATTATATCAAATTATCCAATAAGATAACATCTATATCTAAATAGACTCTATTTGATTGGATTTATCTACATCACAACTAACAAGAAATAACTCTTCAAATTACAGCAGCATAAAAATATGAGAATGAGAAACTAACGATGAAACAAATACGAAGATTTAACTTAAAAAACCCTCCAATATAGAAGGAAAAAACCACGAATTAAACTGACAAATAAATCCACTAAACTCAGTAAGGATTTTTGATCTCTCATCCTACAATAATTTTTCTCACAAAATTTCAGGATTAAAACCAAAGTTGATATCACAACCAACAAACCCTTAAACCAATTCCAAAAACAATCAAACAATAATGAAAATCTAATCCTCTTTGCCCTCTTTCTGTTTTTCCTTATTTTTAAACAGCCGCACTCTCTATCTCATATATGGAGCAAGGCTTTAATGAGCTATTTTTAAGCCCTTCTAGCTTACAATTCAAAATCCTAATTAAATTGAACTAACCAGATCACATTTTATCCTAATTAGATTACATCATAATCATATTATCTAACAAGATAACATCCCTATCTACTCTATCTGATTGGATGTATCTACATCATAACTAATAAGATAAGAGATTACTTCTATTTATAATAATACATCCATATCTACGAGGAGCTCTACTCCAATCTTTATCTTTTAAAGTTGTATATATTATCAACTACATCATACAAGATCTCAAAATAGAGTTGGTCATTTAACATTTTTAACTAATTATTTAATTAAGTTTAACTAAAATTATAAAATTATCTTTTGGTGTAAGTATTTTAATAATAAATTTCACCATAATTAACTGGCATTCAAAATAATAATAACCAGGAACGTGATCAATCTAAGAACATTTAATCATCTTTGTTTATGCCTGTGAATTATCTTCAATCGAAATTCTGTTAAAACAAGTGGGATCCACAATTTTTTTGCATGGTTCTGTGTGATTGAGACGGCAACGTTTAGCAAGAATCATGATTTAAGACTTAATCGGACGTTTCATTAGGACACGTCTCAAATACCTAGTGGCCTCGCGCAGTGCGCCGTTGAGAGTGACTTGCACGCGCCAACCGCCTTCTATTTACTCTTCGAGCCACGTCAGCTTCGTACTTATATCCGACATTGACAAGAAAAGGAGAAAAAGGTATGTAGACAGATAGAAACAAATTTTGTTACGGTGAAATCCGACGGGCTCCTACTCTGACGACGGTTGGCTATTCCGATCAGTACTTCAGATCTCGGAAGCTATATACGTCGATTCTGTTTCTGTTGTTTGTGATAGTGCACTATGGACGTTAAAGTTAAGGAAGAGGTTCTCGAAGCATCGGGAATGTCGCGACCGGCTCTCGGAACCTACGCCGGCGCCGCCGCGAAAGGCAATTTTTCAGTTATTGAGCTTAGTGATAGCAGCTGTAGCAGCAGCAGTTCAGACTCGGGCTCCGATCCCGACGAGATCGTCGGCGGCTTCTTCGACGAAGATTCTTTCTCCGGCGAAGGAGGTTCGAAGAAGAAGAGAAGGAAACTGGACGAGCTGGGAGTGGTGTTGCCGGTGGGGTTCCTGGCACCATTGCCGCCGCCACTGGAAAATGGGAGTGTGAGTTTGGTGGGTCAGAGTTGTAAGCAGTTCTGGAAAGCTGGTGACTACGAGGGTGCTCCTTCTGGTGATTGGGGTTTAAACTCCGGTAAAAATCTTTTCTTTCCCCATATTTTGCATGTGAAGCTTAATTGAGACTTTAATTGTTAAATTCAATATCTCAAGAAACTAACTTCCCGTTTGCATGGGCATTAAAAGAGTCTCGTTGTTTTTTTTTCCTTCCCCATAAGTCAGGTTATGCCAGAATTGGCAACTATTTTCTATCCAAACAAGCATTAGAGATTCGTGGGTTTCTTTTGGTTTTGTCTTGCATGTTGTTACATGGTTTATGTGAACTGGGAATGCTTTATCTTGTAAAAATTATATACAAATCCCCCGCCACTTATATCTACCAGGATTTGACCTTCTTTCTTAGTAATGCGAGCTTCTACTACTTTCCCTTAAGAAATCCTATTCTTTTGCTTTTAGCATTCTCTATAAATTCACATTCTATGTAATTCAGTGTGTTTTCTAGATCTGAAGTATTGCATTGGTGTTTTCTTATTTTGCAAAGTTCAATGACCGTGCTTTCTTGTTTTTTAACAATCTACAGGCGGCATGGATCATGTGAGAGTTCATCCCAAGTTTCTCCATTCAAATGCAACCAGTCATAAATGGGCCCTTGGCGGTAAAAATTTCTAGTCTACCTCTCTGATTGTATAATTTGATAGCAAAATATTTAACGTTGTTTCTTATGAGTTTTTAGTTCATTAACATATATGGTGCTTTGATTTTGCAGCTTTTGCTGAACTTTTAGACAACTCATTGGATGAGGTACTCCCTTGGAACAACTTTTTGTTATCTTGCTGGTGAGGCTTCTCTTTGCATTATAGGATGGTTTATTAATTTGATGCCAGGTGTGCAATGGAGCTACGTATGTCAATATCGACATGATTACTAGTAAGAAGGATGGTAGCAAAATGTTGTTGGTTGAAGGTGAAGTTTTGTAGATTTTGAATTTTCTATTCCTAACACCAATAATACTATCTTTTTGGTACTGGTTTCAAGCAGCTCTCCAATTCATTATATTCGGCCTGATCTATTATTACTATTTTTTTTTGCAGATAATGGGGGTGGAATGGGTCCAGATAAAATACGGCATTGCATGTCGTTGGGATATTCTGCAAAAAGCAAAGAAGCCAACACCATTGGGCAGTGTAAAGAACCATATCTGTGGAGTGACTTTTTCTGAGCTTTTATTCCTTGTTTTACATGTTTGTTTACTTGTTCACTCTTGTCATCAGATGGCAATGGATTCAAAACAAGTACCATGAGGTTGGGAGCAGATGTCATTGTGTTCTCACGTTGTTGTGGAAAAGATGGAAAAAGGTTTTTTCCTCGGTTTGCTTAATAATTACAAGTGCTTGTCATTGTCACTTTCTTAGCCAACAGGAAGTATTACTCATAAGGTGCTAGGAACCTGAAGGACACAATGACTTCGTCATTGGGTCCATCAATGAGACATTTCTATTATAGCTTTGATCCTGATCATTGTGTCTGATGATTAGGCAATTCTGTTATAGCTTTGATCCTTTTAAAAAATACATTGGAGGTGGTTAAATGCCCTATTGACTTTTCTATTATTTTTAATAACCGAATGCCACTAATAGCCTTGCTTTTGAATTTAGGCCTACGCAGAGTATCGGATTGCTATCATACACTTTTCTGAGGAGCACTGGGAAGGAGGATATTGTCGTTCCCATGGTAATACTCCATGTATTTAATAAGTACCAAAAGAACTTATGATCATCAATCTATGTGCTCTGCTTCATGTCTGTCCATCTATAAAGAAGAAGTTTTGTTTGACAAAACTCTCTCTTTTTGCCAAAATTTTCAATGGTTGATGCACATTCTTTCCATTTCTTTAGCAGCTTTAACATTTTGAGGTATAGAAAACTGGTAACAGATTATAGCTGCGAATCACATTTACTTTCACTGGAAAAATAATTGTAAGGCCTCTGTTTACGGGGCATTAATTACAGTATAGTTTTTGACAACATTTTAGTGATCCGTTCATCATTGTTGTAGCTTTAATTATCTCATATGCATTTATGGTTTCATTTATGCTGCATGGCGTCTTCAAGTAATTCTGTCATTCATTGCCACCTATATGGGCGCATTTTGGATCATGGGCATCTAGCTTACAAGTAAGACAGGATGTTTTCCAATGGTCCACGTAAAATGTGAATTCCATGTTTACTTTTTGAAAACTTATTATTGCAGACTTATATTAATGTCCTGTCTTTCTAATCTTTTGCTTGTTGAAATTTATATGAAAAGCTCGACTATGAGAAGGAAGGGAGGGGATGGAACAAAATGTTGCGACTTTCTGCTGATGATTGGAATAGAAATGTAGAAACAATAGTTCAATGGTCTCCATTCTATAGTGAGGCTGACCTTCTTTGCCAGGTAATTCTTCGCACTTAAATGGCTACAACGAAATCCTGAAATAGCTGCATATCTTCTTCTTCTTGTTATAAATGCAACTTTATGACTAATGATCATGCTTTTATGACATCATTGCTTCTGTTAAATTTCTAACTATCTTCATGCTGTAAAGGTTGATGCTTAGAGTATTCAGCAAGTCTGTGGCCTTTGACATCATCATACAATGTTGGAATTTGTGGAATTGAGCAACAAAAAGTTGGAGTAATGTTAATCAGATTAACATTCCTCATGATATCTTACTTTCCAGTCTTTAGACTAAGCATGGAGTTTGAATTTAGTCAACGCATAGATGATCAAATAGCTAGTCCAGACACTGATTTAGTGGTTGTACTGGAAGAATAAAATATTGGAAATTTCCTCATGTAGAAATAATTATGCTGGCCATGCAACTGTTTCATACTTTCTTTCCATGTGGCTTGTTGGAAAGAAGTGTGTAGATACCCTCTACACAGTTTCTCCCTTTTATTCCTATTCCCTGATTGCATAAGGATGTTGTCAGCCTGGAATACGATCACAAAATTGAATATGCAAGTTATATCTTGCGTGTGACTTCGTGTCTATCAGTCCATGTACATTACTAAAGGCCATCAATTTGTTCCTCATTTTGCAACAAAGGTTACATGATAGCTTATATCTGTAAGTACTAAGTAGTAATTTTGTGATTTGTGATTAACCTGTTATTTTTTGCATCTTATAGTTCAATCTGATGTCAGATCATGGGACACGTATAATAATATACAATCTTTGGGAGGATGATGAAGGATTATTGGAACTTGATTTCAGCGCTGATGATCATGTACATATTCAATGACTTTCCTTTATAATTTGTTCTATTTTGTAATAAACAATACAAGCTCTTCATTTTGAGGGTTTTCTTTAATGCTTGTTGTATGATGTGGAAGGATATCCAACTTAGAGGCGTCAACCGAGATGAGAGAAAAATACAGATGGCTACAGAGTTTCCCAATTCAAAGCACTTCCTTACCTACAGGCACTCACTAAGGGCAAGTATTCTTGCTCACTTGCTTTCCATAACTTTGGATTACCAAGCTCATCGCATCGTCTTTATCTTGGGCACATGACCTTATGATGATTTTTTGATCCTTGTTGCTGACAGAGTTATGCCTCTATTCTCTATCTGAGACTTCCTCCTGGATTTCGAATTATTCTTCGTAAAAAAGATGTGGAGCACCACAATATAGTAAATGATATGATGCTGTCTCAGGAGATAACCTACCGACCACAACCTGGTGCTGATGGGGTTCCAAAGGATGCAAACGTAATTCACTACAGCTGTTTTCTTCTCATCTTTGCTCTGTCGAATATATTTCTGATTATTTCTATTTCCATATTTTCAGATGGCTGCAGTTGTAACTATTGGGTTTGTGAAGGATGCGAAACACCATATTGATGTTCAGGGGTTCAATGTTTATCATAAAAATCGTCTCATTAAGGTTTGATTGTTTTGTGGTAGTGGTTTTTTTAGTAGCTCCCTATCATTTCACAAAACTTGTTTTCCAAAACAAATATATTTAGGATTCCATAGGTCCTTGTGGTTGTCTATCTAAATTTATTAGCTAATTTTATAAAAATTTAATGAACCGCTTGTTTTTTACAGCCATTTTGGAGGCTTTGGAATGCTGCAGGAAGTGATGGTCGTGGAGTTATAGGTACTTTTCTTTTTGAATTCTCATTGCATCTTAACAAAACCCTTATGTGTTTATGATATATTTTGTCTTTACTGTTAGGTGTGTTGGAAGCCAATTTTGTTGAACCAGCTCATGATAAGCAGGGTTTTGAACGCACAACAGTTCTTGCAAGGCTTGAAGCTCGTCTAATCCAAATGCAAAAGACTTACTGGTTTGGTTCCTTTTTCTCTAGATCTTGTGCTAGTATTAATTGATATTGAGGTGTACATAACTCTTAGGAACTTGATTCATTTAAATGTCCAAATTGTAATTTTATAAATCCCCACTTAATCAGGTCTTCTTACTGTCACAAAGTTGGCTATGCTCCAAGGAGAAACAAGAAACAGTGGCAGGAGTCTTCAGACAAAGGTATGTTCCAGAATCTTCAAGTATTCTGATCTTCATCTCGCATGAGATATCCTGTTTTGTTACTCATACAAGTGGTCGTCAATGTTTTCTAATGAGCCTTTACACAGTTCTCCAAAATTTTCTTGGCTTATGCAGGAGTATCTCCTGAATATCATCCACACACATCATCCCAATCCAAGAAGCACAAAACAATGAGTGGGAAGATATCTTCTCTCAACTCTAGCAAGGAGAACAATAAAGCAAAGACAACACCTTCATCTAAAGGAACCAAGTCTTATGAACTTTCTTCACCATCTGCTGCAGATGACAGTGATAATGATACACACAACACTTCTCCTGGAAGACAAGCAAATGGTAGCACTTTGAAGGCTTCTCAGGAAAAGAAACCTATTGAGAGTAATAGACTGCGCAAAACTAGGTTGTCTTCATGCTTGGAAGATAGTAGATCTCAGCAAGATAGCATTTCAGGTGGAAAAAGAACTGACCGAGCTGTCAGACGTTCACAGTCAAAGGTTGGTACACATTTGTAAAAATTTCTCACTAGAATTAGTCAGTTTAGTGCCATTTTCATGCTCTTTCAGATATGGTGCACTTGGGTCCTATGAGGTGGTATGGTAATCTTTATAATATCATCCAAGGGAATTATTGGAGTACTATAATGTCATCCAATTATAAAAACCATTGAGTTTTTCGTCATTTAATAGCATGACCTTATGTACTTGTGTCAAAAAGAATAATTTCACTTGACAGGTAGATGAATTTGATGACAAAGAGCATGATGTTGCCAAATCTGATCATATTATTGAACAATTGAAACAAGAGAACCGTGATCTGAAGGAAAGGTGATTAAGTTTTCTTTTCATTCAATTAATGTTCTCCACTTTCAATCTTCAATAATTCTGTTTGCCTGTAGGTTGAAAAAAAAGGAAGGGATTCCTGGGAAATTGCCAAATGTCTTACAGTGCGAGAACTGTAAAACTCTTGAAAGAAAGGTATTTGACTTGTAAAAGCTTGACTTTTTTGCATCACTAATGACCATTCCAAATCTATGTATGCTTGATATATTTTTACATACATCAAGCTTTTTCATGCATAGTTGTTGATATTTAAGTTTCAAATTATTGAAATTCAGACTTGATTACAGTAGCAAGAATTTGCCCTCTTCCCCCTCCAAGAAAAGTGGGACTAAGCATAAGCTTTCGTTTCTTCCTTTTTTTCTAAATTTGCTTTTTTGTTCTTTTGATCCAGCTACAAGAGGCACAAGAAAAAGTTGAACAATTGAACAAGGAGCAAGAGAGTCTGATTGATATATTCTCAGAGGAAAGGGAGAGACGGGACAAGGAGGAGGAGAATTTGAGAAAGAAGCTAAAGGTTTTTGCTCTCTAAATGAACTGCCATTTTTGTTTTTAATTTTGCTTTTCTGGCAGAAATGGTGACTAAAATGTTGCTGTTTCTTTTCCTGTAGGATGCATATAATAAAATTCAGGAGCTCGAAGACAAGGGTAGGCTACTGAAAAGATGAAGTCTTCTAACTTGAAAGATTAAAGACAGGCTCATGCATATAAATCCACTTGCTAATCCTGGAGGATCTTCATTTTGCTGATGCCCTTCAGGGGAACCACTGACAGTGTTCTGCCTTCGTTGGAGGATCTTCATTTTGCTGATGCACTTCAGGGAACCACTGACAGTGTTCTGCCTCCGTTTCAACGCATCTTGGTAGGACATAAAGTTTACAATGTGAGTTCTTAGACGGATGTACAGGAGTGATATTTTGAATTGCCTTGCCTAAAACTTCCAGTTTCCTAATATAAGTTTTTGCTGCCAAGAAATGCTGTAGTGATTTAATTCTAAAAAATGTTGATCCTTTCATTTCTGTAAAGATGACTCTTTGAGTTAAGAGAAACAGAAACATTCAGGACGATTGAGCGAGAGTTGAGTGCTAGAAGTTGCCCAGCTCTTTTTATTTTTTTGACGCATCTCCCTCCCATTCAATTTCAGACAGCCAGCCAACTTCCAAGTACAATAACAAAGTCGGCCCCATAACATTTCCGTTCTTCCTATGTAGAGAACTTAGCCAAATCCTGGCACTTTATCTTTTATACGAATGAAAGAGCTACGTTTATTTATCCATGGGCTTATTCACGTTTTTGTCCTCAAAGTTTTTAAGTAAAGAACCACACACCTGAGTGTTTGATAAATCAACAATCAACACTACCGTGTGTTTGATGACTTGTCCCTATAAGAATTGGTGCATTGCTTAGCCTTAACTTGCACCCTATAAGAATTGGTATAAAAGCAAGGTTAGAAATCATTTGTTATGCAAATGGTTCGTGGGCAAAACATAGAAGCTATTCGAGAAAGGCTTGCTAGCCTAGAGCATGGCTTGAGCCTTATTTCAAAAGATTAAAACGACGTTGGCTGCTGCATATTTGGATCAGATTGGAGAATCCTTTGCAATAATTTGGTGGCAATTAGATGGCATTTCGGGTAAGGCAAATAGACGTGTTAGGGTGTGATGGGCCTCCAATTTATATTTACTTATTCTGGGAGGAGTGCTAAGAAATATGCCTTGTCCAAATGTCAACTTATTATTAGTTGCTTATTGTATGTTTGAGGGAATCGAAACAAAATTGGTTAGAATAGAATTTTAGTGGTCGTTGTCGGGAATAAGAGCATAGTGTCCTCTCTGATTGGCATTGTGTCATTTTTCTTTCTTTTAACGGTGTTTATTGTTACTGATTTCATTTTCCAATAAACCTTAATTTTTTCTTTATTGTTTGGTTTCTATGTTCCTACTATTGCTTAACTCCAGGTCCTTATCAAATTGGTATCAGATTCGTGATCCATGGCACCCAAGAATGTAGAAGGAAAGATTGAGTCTATAGAGAAAGAAATTGAGGAATTAAGAAGTGGGATTAATAGGTTACCTGGGATTGAGACAAATATGGCACGAGTAGATCGAAACATTGACAGGATTGATAAAAATATTGATCACCTCACCCAGAGCTTAGCGCCTCATTAGGTGAAACACAGAGGACCGTTAATAGTTGGATGAAGACGATGGAAAAAGGAAAAGAGGTGTTAGATGAACGTTTCTCAGTGACGATGGAAAAGGGCCGAGTGACTGTGGAATACGATTCACGATAGCCACTGTTATTGAGGAAGGGAAATAATTCAGCTGAAATAACAAAAAATTTGGCGATGTGGTCGTCACTTAGATTTTCCCATTTTCAATGAAGAGAATCCTGAAGGTTGGATTTCTAGAGTGGAGTGTTTCTCTGAGATTAATAAGATTTCGGAAGGGGAGAAGTTGACTGAAGTCGCGATAACCTTGGAAGAAGAAATGTTAGCGTGATTTAGGTTTAGATGGGTGGATGCACGAACACCTTTTAGAAGTTGGATAGAGATGAAGCAACATATTTTACGCCGATTTGGAGACTTCCAAGTTGGGAGTATGTGTGAAAGGTTTTGAAGGATCAAGTAGCAGGGTCGGTTTTAGAGTATTGGCGGGACTTTGAAGCTCTTTCAGCAGTGGTTACGGGTCTTTCCGAAGAGGTGTTGGAAAGCACATTTTTTAAGGTTCTAAAATTAGACATATAGGCTAAGGTGAGGGCTTTAAAGCCTAATGGTTTGATAAAGATGATGGAAATAACCCAATTAATTGATGAGAAAAATCAGGTTGTAAGACCTAGTAAAGGCCTAAGCACAACAACTCAAAATAGGCCTACAGATCAATTTGGGTCTAGGGTAAGTTACACTCGACCGTTTAAAAAAATGAACACATACTTAATTTTGAAAGAGGAATGAGGCTAGTTAGAGACCAAGTCATGTCACGACCAACAAATTGGGAGACACAATCAACGATGTTGATGAAGGATGGCTCGAAAAGGAAACTCTGACTGACTGATGTAGAAATCCAAGCTAGGAGAGTTAAAGGGCTTTGTTACTCGTGTAATGAGAGGTACAATCCTAGCCACATTTGCAAAAAATAATTTCACATATTGTTGATTAATGAAGAAGAGAAAGAACATAAGAAGTCGACAGATTTAGATGACGATTCAGATGGGAATGATAAGGGAAAGATGGAAGAGAGGTCAGAGATACAAGTAGCTGAGATGGTAGAGCTCACTCTGAACTTAGTGTTGGGCTTGACATCACCAGGTACAATTCGAGTTAAAGGGAACCTAGGGTCGAGAAGTGTGATTATATTGATCGATTATAGGGCTACTCACAATTTCATCTTAACAAAAATTGTAGAGGAGCTCAGGGTGCCCAGTACTTCAACTATTAATTATGGGATATTGGTGGGAGACAGTTATGCAGTAAAGGGAAAAGGAATTTGTAGAGAGGTACGATTGGAGTTGCAAGGGTTGTAAATTTTGGATAATTTTCTTCCATTTAATTTGACCAATACCAACCTTGCTTTGGGCATGTAGTAGGTGAGTACCTTAAGAATTATAGAGGTTGATTGTAAGAACTTATGGATGTGGTTTAAAGTTGGTGGTAAGTTGTTACTCTGAAAGGTGATCTGAAATTGAGCAAAGGTGAGGTGCTCTGCATTCTATGATTAAATTAATTCAACAGTATAAGGAAGGTTTATTAGTAGAGTTATTTCATATCATCACTGAAGAGGACCCAGAAGTAATAATTGAGATTCCAAATTTAGTCAAAACACTCATAACAAAATTTCCAATAGTACTTTCTCCCATGTTAGAACTAACCCCAAACCGTTCACTGATCACTCAATTTGCTTAGAACCTGGGACAACAGCAATGAATGTGAAGTCATACCATTACTCATATTTTCAAAAAATGAAATTGGGAGAAGTTAGTATGTGAGATGTGTGTTGCAGGGGTGATTCGCGCTTCCTCTAGCCGATTTTCCAGCCCGGTATTATTGGTGAAGAAAAAAAGACGAGAGCTGGCAATTTTGTGTGGACTATAGAGCTTTGAATTAAGTGATTGTACCTAATAGTTTCCTTATTTCAACAGTGGATTAACTGTTGGATGAATTGTGTGGTGCAATAGTATTTACAAAGCTTGATTTGAAGTCGGGATATCATCATATCCGAGTGAGAGCAGAATATATTCCAAAAATAACATTCATAACTCATGCGGATCACTATGAGTTCTTTGTCATGTCGTTGGCTTGAAGAACACACCTACGACCTCCTAACCTCTCATGAATCAGGTATTTCGACCATATTTAAGAAAATTTGTATTGGTGTTTTTTTAATGATATATTAGTTTATAATCGAGATATGGAGATGCATGTAGAGCATTTAAGGCTTGTTTTAACCGCATTAGATGAGAACTAGTTGCATTTAAATAGCAAGAAGTGCATTTTTAGGCAAAGGAGGATAGAATATCTAGGGCATTGGATTTTAGCAGATGAAGTTAAAGTTGACAAAGAGAATATTAGAGTGATGTTAGAATGGCCCTCTCTTACTAATCTTTGAGAATTACGGAGATTCCTTGGGCTTACGGGTTATTATAGGTGAGTAGTGACTGGTTATGGAGTATTAAGTTGGCTTTTGACTCAATAGTTGAAGAAAGACGCGTTTAAATAGAATGATGAGGGTGAAGAAGCTTTTTAAAAGCCACGACTTTCATACCTATTCTAGCACTACCGGATTTCACTCAAACTTTCTTGTTGGAGATTGGTGCATCGTGGACCAGAATAGGGGCTACATTAATGTAGAAAGGGCGGCCCATAACATATTTCAGTCAAGTTTTGTCTTCCAGAAACATCTATCTATGAAAGAGAATTAATGGTCTTGGTTTTAGCAATACAAAAGTGGCAACATTATCTATTGGGCAACTATTTTATCATTCTAACATATCAAAAAAGCTTGAAGTTTTTTTTCTGGAACAACAACTAGTGCAACCAGAACACTAGAGATGGGTTTCCAAGCTTCTTGGTTATGATTTTGAGATAAATCATAAGCCAGGAAAGGAGAATAGTACAATTTATGCGTTGTCACGAATACCACCAGTAGAAAACACCCAATTTTCAGCCATAACTGTGCCTAGAGTACTAGAAGAAGAAAAAATTAGAGAAGAAGTTGACAAAATTACTAAGCTTTGTCGCATTAAAAAAGAGCTTGAAGAAGGGACTAATGTTTGGCCAAGTATTCATTGAATTATGATTGTTTGTTGTATAAACGACGATTTGTTGTTCCCAAAAACTCGACCTTTATTCCAGTTTTATTAAATGAATATCACTATGGAGTTTTTGGGGGACATTCCCATCTTTTAGGAATTTATAAAAGACTAAAGGGTGATCTGTATTGGGAGGGTATGAAACAAGCAGTAAGAAAGTATGTTAAGGAATGTCAAACCTGCCAATAGAACAAGTATTAGGCAATGGTGCCCATGAGGTTACTTTGACTCTTCCTATACCATAAAGAGTATGGGAAGATATCTCTGTAGATTTCATAGATGGATTACAAAAGTATGAAGGATATGATACTATCCTGGTGGTGGTCAATCACCTAAGCAAATATGCATACTTCTTCCCACTAAGACACCCTTTCAATGCCAAAACAATAGCTAGAGTCTTTGTTAAAGAAGTGATGAGGTTGTATGGGGTATTGAGATCTATAGTTTCAGGTCTCTTCCTAAGCTTATTTTGGGAAGAGTTGATCAAATTGCAGGGTACTCAACTACAACGAAGTATTGCTTATCACCCTCAAATAGATAGGCAAACTGAGGTTGTTAATCGCTATATAGAAACTTTGTCAGATGTTTTGCTAGTGGAAAGCCATGCAAATGGGTTACTTAGTATTGGTACAATATAAACCATCATAGCTTAACCAACATGACCCCTTTAAAAGTTGTGTATAGACGGGACCATCCACTATTATTGAGGATAAGCAACTAAACTACTAAAGTTGCTGATTTTGATCTGATGTTGCAAGAAAGAGACAATATTTTGGAAGAACTTAAGCAACATTTAGCTTATGCACAGTCCAAAATGAAGTTCACAGCGAATAAGTATCAAAGGGAAACGGATTTTGAACAGAATCCACTCCTTATCCAGAAAGCTGAATGAAAAGCTCCTAAGTATTTTAGACCTTTAAAATACTAGAGAGAGTGGGGTCAGTGATCTACAAATTATAACTTCCTTCATCTTCAAACATCAACCCGATGTTTCATGTTTCCCAGCTGAAAAAAGTTGTAAGCGGACATCAACAAATGCAGCCCTTGCTATTAAAGTTGGGACAAGATCTAAAATGGATGGTAGAGCCAGAGAAAGTGGTACAAATGTAGAAATTTGTTAAGGGAATTGAAGTTTTAATCAAGTGGAAGGAGTTACCAGATTTTGAGGCTACTTGGGAGCCAGATGGAGCCATCAAAGTCCAATTTCTAAATTTCCACCTTAAGGACAAGGTGTCTTCAAAAGAGGGAGTGTTGATAGGCTTCCAATTTATATTACTTATTTTAAGATGGGTGTCAAGAAATAGGCCTTGTCTAACTGTCAACTTGTTATTAGTAGTTACTTATTGTGTGTGTAAGGGAATCTTTAAAATACAAGAAGGGAAACATAATTGGTTAAAACAAAATTTTAGTGGTCCTTGTCGGAAATAGGAGAGTAGCGTCCTCTCTAATTGGCACTGTGTCAATATTCTTTCTTTTAATGGAATTTACTGTTACTGATTTCATTTTCCAGTAAACCTTGATTTTTCCTTTATTATTTGCTTTTATGTTCCTACTTTTTCTTAATTTCAAGTCCTTATCAGGGTGTTGGAAGATTTTCTGACTCTACTAGGAATTAATAATACTCTAGGGAGTGGCACAAATTGGTCTAAATTGAAGGTCTTATTTTTAAAGCATTTTGATAGTGCTTCTGATACTAAGGTATTGAAAAACTTTCTCTACTATATACACCCTTATTTTGATGTTGTTGAAGTTTTCGAAATAGACAAGGTCATGCAACTAGTATGTTTAGTGGGAAATGCCAAATTGTGGTAGAGAGCCCAAAGTGACAATGACTTGAATACAAGGAAGGCAACATATCTACTGATTTTATGAATTGAATGAGCAATTCCTTTTGTGCAATTGAAGTATGTCAAAAGAGAGAAAAAAAACATTTTAGTTTTCTATTTGGATTGCAAACTTAGGCAAAGATTAAGTTACATTGGTAAAGTGCTTGTTTCAGTTGATTGGTTGGTGAATTTATGACTAATAAAAAAAAAGATGTAACATGGACCTTTAATTAGTCCAAGTGTAAGGATTAAAAAAAAAGAATAAGAATGTCAAACCTAAATTTAAGGGGAAACATTTGCATATTGACAAAGAAAGAGGCAGAGTGAATGGAAATGGATGAGAACAACAAAAGCACTGGTTGTTTCATTTGTAGTACACCTTACTTTGCTCAAGAACGTCCAAAATTAGAAAAGTTAAATGATATAGTGGATGAAGAAGAAATGATGGGTGAAGCAGCAACATTAGTATCCGCTTTAACTATTGAACACATTGTTAAATGAGGTAAGTGTTGCTAATACTTTATTGTTGTACTAATAATCTAGATAAATGGTGCATAAATTACATTAATAACGGTTACGAGTGTTATGCACACCTTTATTATGGATAAATAGTATTTAAGTTCAGTTTAAAAGTGAGCAAAAAAATAAATTGGTTGAAAAAGAGGGAATGTAAAATTTAGGTTCTGTTGTTAGAATAGGTTACAATGTGCCTATAAATGTGAAAGTTCAGGTTGAAAAAATCAATATGATGGGTATTGGTTGACCCATTTTGTGAGTTAGTCAATTATGTAATAAACTGCAAATACACAGAGTAGTTGTAGCTAGTATCAGTAAGTACGGGTCGATCCACGAAGACGACGAATAATAATAATTACCCTTCCCCTATTGTCTAACCTAAGGATTGATTTTAGATTTTTAATTAAAAGAAACTAAAACTAAGCAAGTAAACGAAAATAAGTAAGGAAATTGAATAAAGAATTCAATAAGCATTAGGAAATTATTGATATCGAGTAATTAGTATCTAGAGCTTTCGAATCCTCTTAAACCCTTAACAGATTGATCTTATATCATGCAATTATTTGATGATTTATTATACCGTGGAGACTCCTATAGATGCTAGTAGCTGACCTTGAGTCTACTAATAACTAATCATAAGGTTTCTAATTGAATTACTCAGGTTAAATATGATAGGATTGCAATACCGTTTTATAAATCTCTCTATTAGGTTTGACTCTAATCCAGAAGATTTATGTTATCCTATCTTTAGCGTTACAATCAACTCTTTGCAATTACGATGGAACTATTCAAACCTAAGATTTCTCAATTGCTACGTATGAAATTAGATTATGGTCTAATATTTCAGAACACTAGAACATAAATAAAACAAGTAATTAGGACGCATCAAATCAATCAATCAATTGTATTAATAGAAAATCAACATCTGTTAGGGTATCAAAATAGGGTTCATCTAACCTAAATACTAATTGGACATTTTTACGTATAATCGAAACACGAAATCAAACATACAATGAAAGAAAAAAAATAGAAATCAACAAGTTCATAATTTTAAATCTCCCTAATTGTCTTTTATCGAGTATTCTTGCGATGTAAAGCTATGATATTGTATTCCGATGGATTTATCAATGTTTTCTTTGTATTTTCCATTTCTCTAGAACAAAATCATCCCTTCTGGACGAACTCCACATTTTGAATCGCCTTTAAGAGTCTGTTCCTTCTCTAATTGCCTCCATAACGTTTCTTTTATATGAAATTATAAGTTTTCAGTTGATGAAAGGCCTCTTACATGGTCGTGCATCAAATTGTGCATAATTGGAATTTGTTGGATATTGCAAAAGTGCACGGCCACGAGATAATGCACAATTAATATACACAATCGTGCATTCCTTCATATTTGTCGATTATTCATTTTATGTTGTGTTTTCTTCTGAATTCCTCTCTTTTAAGTCCATAAAGACAATTATCTCCTATAAACACACTTGGAGCAAATTAAGTACCAAATATATGATAAAAGTATAAAATATCAAACAAAATACATCAAATATGAGTGTAAAAAAGTAGTCAAATATCCAACTATTAGTTATATTGTTGGACGACTCAATGTAATCTTTGGTCTCAAATTTTTACGATAACACAAAATAGTAGTATATCCACATCTAGGAGGAACAATATCTATAGACAAATAAACTCCATTTTTCTAAAAAAAGTAGTACTCCTTGAAGAAAAGGGAGAAACAACAAATCTCTTTTCATCTCGGTGATGGTCACAGAAAAAGGGTTAAAATGTGGAGGGCATAATTACTTTGCCACCATTGCTGAGGTAAAGGAAAATAATGTGATGGAAGTTCTGCATGCAATTGCCCCACTATTGGAGTCTTATTAAAATGTACTGCTAACTAAAATGCCAAAAAGAGTTGCCTCTAAGGATAGCAATTATCACAAGATCGAGTTGGAACCTAATGTTACTCTTTCTATATATGCCCCATATCATATGTCTCCAATTAAGTTGACAGAATTACAAAAATAGTTGGGCGAATTGCTAGAAACAAGGTATGTGTAACCCCCTAAAGCTCCTTACGAAATTCATATCCTATTATTAAAAAAAAAGGCAAAAGGAACCTTATATATATGTGTTGATTATTAGGCATTAAACAAAGTAACCATCAAGAATAAGTATCATATTCTTTGGTGCAAGATTTGATGGACATGTTGAGTAAGGCTTCTACCATCCCAAAGTTGGATCTTTACCTAAGATATTTATAAGTTCAAATTAAGAACAAGAATGAGCCAAAAACTGTATGTGTGACTAGATATGGTTCTTATAAATTTTTGTTTATTCATTTTTTCCCCTAATTATGTTTTATAACTTAATAAATAATGTGTTATATTAATTATTAGATGAGTTTGTGAATGTGTATCTTAACAACATTATGGTGTATAGCAAATCCTTGGAAGAGTATCTGGTTCATTTGAAATAAGTTTTAGAATAACTAAGGGATGATCAATTGTATATCAAGATGGAAAGTGTGAATTTGCAAGGATGGAAATCAAATTTTTAAGACACTTATTAAGTAAAAAATAAGTTTGAATGGATTCGAATAAAGCGCATGTCATTATTGAGTGGTTAGCCCTATAAAAGGTGTTAGAGTTATGGTCGTTCCTTGAACTTATGAACTATTACTAAAATTCATTTAAAACTACCGTCTGAAGGTTACACCTCTCTTAGATTTTCTAGAAAAGTGAGAAAATGGTGTTGGTTAGACCATTATGCTGAAACCTTTGAAAAGTTAAGTAGTCAATTAGTTTGGAACCTATTTTAAGATTGTTGAACTTTAAATTACTTTTTGAATTTGGCATTGATGTCTCATACAAAGCTATCAATGGTATATTAATTTAGGAGGGGGACATTTTGTAACCTTTAAGAGTAGAAAATTGAATGATACTAAACAAAACTACTCTTTTCATGAGAAGGAAATAGTTGCAACAATATTACAAATACCATACTGGACCTAGAACTAAATTTAGTTTTAGTACAATAAGATATCAATGATTTATCGGAAATAACCTCTCTACCAGTTAGAGGGTAAGAGTATGTACTTTTGGACCTCCCTAGACCCTGCATTCAGCAGGCTTTTAATAGTTGGTTGTTGATGTTGTTGTATAATAAGATATTAATAGTGTTCAATATTGAGTACCGTTTTAGATAGCTTTTTTAAAATTATAAAAATAGCTTATAAATTTTATAAAATTATAAATAGTTCTACAATATATTGTGCTATATATTTTTAACTTTATTTTAATTATGTCCTAAAAATCATAATATTATAAATTTAATATAACAACCATCTTTTTATTCCTATGAATATCACTTTTCATATAATTGTTATATAAATAGTAACCATAATTAATATAAGAAAATATCATTTAACTTTCATATAGATATAAAATTAAAAATAATACGAAGTATTTAAAATTTTATAATTTCATCAAAACATCGTAATAAGAATAAAATAGGTCCATAAGCATAATAACAAGAGTTCATGTTGAGAAACACAATAAAGTATAAGTGAAACCCGAAATTAAAACACTTATAGTTAAAAGTTTGATATTTATATTGCAGATATAAAATTTATCATATACTTCAGATATAAGTGAAATTAAAGATAAGAGAAAAAAATGAAAAGCTTGAAAATGTATTCAATGGCATATTCACTCAAACCGCATTGACTATAATTTTCCTTTGATAAGAAGTTCTCATCATTGATAGGAGTCTTATTATCACCATCATTCAAATCAATTGCATTAAATGATATGTCAATACTTTCTCTTACAAGATTATCTTCCTAAGTCACTCTCATTTATAAAACTTAGTTTCTTAGAACCCAATTTACTAAAAGATTATTATGATTAAGGCAATTGAATTTATAAAACTACTTATTCTGATAAGAATCCTAGTAAATAAACAAATTATATTCAACTTAATAATGATAATAACATACATTTCTTAAAACTTCAAATTGTATCGAACAAATACCAAATCATTTAATCTTTTGTATTCCAATTTTTTTTCTTTGGAATGAATGAATTTAAATGTACTTCAATTTCTTTCACACTCAGTTGGACTTACACATTAACTAAGAATTCGAATTGTAAACTTTTGTAGTTATAGAATACCATTTTCAAATTAATCTCATCAATTAATTGTAAGATAAAAAATGTAGTATTATAAACAAAATAAAGTGAAGATTAATTTTAAAAGGTTAACAAAAGAAAAAAATATACATGGATTAAATTTGTCTTTTTGAAGTATTGCAATGGGCATCCCAAAATTGTCGCACGCATCCTTTTATACCTCTATTTATGAGCTAAGGATATCTTGCATTTCCTCATATGAAAAAATATTATTGTGATAATTAATAATATTTCCCTATTAACTTTATCTTTCTTTGTAAAACCTGGTCTAAAATAGACATTTCGATTAAAAAAATACCCTAGCAGTAAACAATAAAGAGTAATATAGTCTTTTTCATCTTTCATTGATGACCACAAAGCGATGTGTGCACAAAGAATCCCTATTTTTTTAGCTTGGCCTTGATTGCTTTCTTTTCCATCTCTGTGGCATCATAAAAGTTACCAACTGTTGCTTTATCATCACAGGTAGACAAAGTACTTTAAGGCTCACAAACTTATATGAAAAATTAATATTGGGATCAAAATTTATGTTTTTTAAGTATGATATTAGAAACCTGCATTCCAATATTAGATTTGACGTGCTAAGATGCAACTCACTTATCAATCAAAAACATAATTTGTCTCAACTACCTCTTCATTTGAACAAAATACTAAATTGATAACAAATTATTTACAAATCTTGTAATGGAAGAACGACGTAAATTCCTACTATTTGTGAAATCTTTTCTCATCAAATTCAAAACTTATGCATAATTATAAATGAACTTAGCCATTTTTTTAACTTTCTGCACATTTTTATCAATTATAGAAAAGTATCTACTATCTCCTATATTTTCAACATTAGTTCCATTCAATATGCAGCACAATAAGTCCAACAGAAAAAAATTACACCTATTTTGTAATCTTTTCCCAATTTTTTTATAAGCAGCATCATTGTCAATTTGAACTATAAAAATTATTTACAAATGTTGTAATAGAAGGACGACATAAATTCCTACTATTTGTGAAATCTTTTTTCATCAAATTCAAAACCTATGCATAATTATAAATGAAGTTAGCCATTTTTCTAACTTTCTGCACATTTTTATCAATTATAGAAAAGTATCTACCATCTTCTATATTTTCAGCATTAGTTCCATTCAATATGCAGCATAATGAGTCCAACAAAGAAATTTACACCTATTTTGTAATCTCTTCCTATCTGTTTTATAAGCAGCATCATTGTCAATGTGAACTATACAATATTTTTAGGGACAATTGTATTCAAAAATTTATCAAATAACTCTAAGCTAGATGCACTAATAAACTTCAAAGACATTGTCCCTTAGTAGAATAAACCAAAAAATCAATAATGAGCTCCTATTTTTTACTTGTCCAACCATTACACATGATTAAACACTCGTGAGTTGTCCAAGTCATTCTTCTTTCACTTAAGTAACTTTCTATTTCATTAACGGAGTTGTGTAAAAGATTACTTCTATATTCATCAATTGAAGGAGCTTTAATGCTAGACCATAAGAGGTAATATCATCCATCATAGGCTAATAATAATAAGTATAAGTAGCATTGAATGACAGACCTACATTATACCACTATTTATCCATTGTCATCTCCATATTCTAGGCTGATTCTTTATATTATAATGCATTGTGAATTGGAGGTTAAACTCTAAAAGTTATTTGTGGAGCAAAAAAGATGGAAATATCTCTTCTTCTCTTCCTCGTATCAGTTGTAGTAATCCCTTTTTGCTGGTTTCCATTAACATTGTCTTTATCATCTTGACCATTGTAAAAAGAACTTCTACTAACAATTGCATAGTTCAGTCTTAGCCTTCTTTCTTTCTAATTCTAATACTCTTCAATTAAAGTTTTCACATCATTTCACATTATTGTCGATTTTCTTATAAGGCTCTATGTTACTTTTGATTCCAACTAAATATCTCTTTAATCTAGTAATCCTTCCACTTGTCAAATGTTTGATATAATACAAACAAATAATATGGTTCTTTATACCAATAACCAACCTCTCATAAGCCTAAATTGGATCATTGGATTTTCTTGAAGAGGTTGAATTGTTAGGAGTATTTGAAATTTTCTCACTTATTTGTGATGTAGTAAAATATATGATTAAGAATATAAGAAGTTAACTAAATAAAATTTGTTCCTTATGGTTGAGACTAATGCCAAAATTCTTCATATTTAAGATATGAAACAATGTAGATAGGTATGACCTAACAAAAAATTACCTTATTCAAGTTCCAGAGTTTATATTCTAATATTTAATTTAAAACAATACATATATTTAGACAAAAACTTTTAAGGTTTTGCTTAAGAATTTTATTATCTTCTAATTAAAATATGGTTTGCTAATTAAATATGGTGATACATGATTATTAAATCAATAAGGTAAGGTATTTAAAAAAAATCAGAACTTATTGTTTTCTATAATTTTGTTATAAAATTGTCATTATAAGAAAATTGTTGAAGTAAGAGAGAAAATTCAAAGTTAAATGAACTTCACTACTTGTCAATAACTTAATAATATAACTAATTAAATCTTTGAAAAATATTTTACCTATAATATATCTGTGTGAGAGAGAGAGAGGGAGAGTGAGAGCTTAATATATTTTACTAGCATCCTAATAAATTGAACTCAAAGTAATTTTATAGTATTATCATAGATATCACAAATCTTGAAAAAGCCCCTTTTACAAGTCTACTTGCACATATTGGCAATCCAAATCATCAAATATCATTCTCAAACATATAATACAATTCTCAAACATATATTCAAAATAAGTTTCAAGTTCAAGCCACAATGAGCTGATGGATGTAGTTGGTAGCGATGATAGGCGATTAGCAAGCTAACAAGATAGAGGTGAGGGGGAAACAGGAAGAAGAGCAAAGTTGTGAGTATAGGACAATAAAGAGCTTGTGAATAGAGGACAATGAAAGGCAGAGTTGTAGGGGAGATAACAGAGAGGAGACTTGAGAGCTATAGTGAGGAGAAATGTAAAAAAAGTTGAAGGTGAGGAGACAACAAGCTAACTGAGAAAAGAGTTTATAGGCCATAAGTAAAAGACAACAAAGAAGGGAGCTAAAGGTGAGGAGAAAAGATAACTAGAGGGGAGATGGTGGAGACGAGTTTGGAAGAGAGGAGAGGAAACTAAAATCTGGAAAGCTTATGATGTTATAACTTATAAGAGTGAAAGGTCAATGACTAAGGTTAGAATTTAGAAGAAATTACGGATTTTTTAATTTAGTCCTTATACTTTTCAAAATTTACATTTTCAGACAAGTATTGATTATTACCTTAACTACCACTCGAAACCTTGGCTTAATAAAAAATCAAAATTTTAGGTGTCATTTTCTAGCCCAACCAAAACGGTACAATATTCTTCTTATTGTATTATAGTGATACACTGTCTATGAGTTTCATTTGTCTATTTTTTAGGACCAAAGTTTATGAATGAAATGAACAATAAGGTAAAAACATTTTTCATGCACTACAAGAAAATAGTGAATTACATACGGCAATTACCGACGGAAAAAGCCAATATACCATCGGTAAATATATTTACCGACGGAATAAACCGACGGAAGAAAACGTCGGTGATTCGGCCGTAGCTAAATTCACCGAC
>JAOQMS010000006.1:36533537-36554701 GCA_027563885.1 Erythroxylum longipes
CGGATTGCTTCATTTCTGTCGGTAAAATGCGACGGAATTTGTGTCGTCGGTAATATTCTGACGCTAATTCTCGATTTTCTTGTAGTGATGGTACATAACAAACTATCGACCAAATAAACAAGATGGTAGGAGACTTAAGAATTACTATAACTTGTCACTGTAATTGTTGTCAATTAGGGAAAAAATTGCAAGGTGGCATAACCAAGCAATATTGGCTTGATGATGGGCTGATTGTTAACAAAGGTGGCAGAATGTTTGTTTCCAAATTTGGTAACTTTACAAGGAACTTATGCATGAGTTATATGATGCATAATGGTAGGACATCCCAGAAGGGAATAGATGATGGTTTTATTGTTACTTTCCTATGTATAGTTGCATATATAGCAGGATATTGAAGCTTATAGTTTAACTTGACTAGCTTGCCAACAAGATAAAGTGGAAAGATAAAAGCAAGATAGAATGTTACATCCTTTACCTATCCTGAAAAACTATAAATATCAGTACCTCAAAATTTTTTGTAGAATTTTCTGGGGTTGATAGCAAGGCCTTGATGTGGTAGTGGCGAATCAATTCACCAAATATATTATTGTCAATGCTACTATAGTAGCTTATTAGGTGGAAACATTTATTGAATTAGTTTACCACCATGTAATGAAACACTTTAATGTTGTAGTAGATATTGTGAGCGATAGAGATCCTCAATTTATGAAAAAATTTTAGACTTTGTTAATCAGCATGAAGGGGGCACTTAAGTCCTTTACCACCAATTATCCACAAACAGATGGACAAACTGAAAGGATCAATGCTTGATGGAAGATTATTTAAGATATTTTGTAAGTGTGAGCCAATATAAAGTAATTGGAGTTTTTAGATAGTGCATAATTTTCCTTCATTATGGAAAAGAGCCTGTTTGATATGGTGTACTAAACCACTATTAGAAATGGCAAAATAGCAAATGAGAAGCAAGTGTTTTGCTGCTTACAATATTGTTAAGGATAGACAAAAAATGATGGATAAGGCAAGAGACAACTTATGAAAAGCAAGGTGTCAGATGAAAAAATGTGCAAATCATCATCTTCAACCCTTTGATCTCATAGTTAGGGTCAAAGTATTGTCGACAATCATAACTCAAATTTGTAAGAACATTAGTCAGAAGTTAGCACACATGGGATTAATTCGAAATCATTAAGAAAGTTGGCAATGTTTCCTATTTTCTAAAGTTGCAGGAAAAGAATCGAGATCATCTTGCTCTCCATATGAGCTTTTTACGCAAGTTCCATGAAGATAAAGAGAAACCATAACGAAGCAAGTTAAAATGTGCTCCTTCAATGGTACATCATCAATAATTCAACGAGGATGTAGCCAAAATTCTTAATCATTAGATGTTGGGACTAAAGGATTTTGAGGGGGCCTAGAAATAAATTAGACTAAATCCGAATAATCTCATATATAATCAAGACATCATATTTTAATTTAAAACCTTAAAATAGTAGGTTGTAAGTGCTATCCTCAGTGGCGGTAGTTCAAGAAGATAAGGAGGGGCTACCTCTACCCTTAATCAAATTGAGAAACGATACAATTAATGATACATATTTATAGATATATGATCCCTTTTGTATTTATTTTTTCAAAGGTACAACGAATTTTTGATATCAGCCTCTTTTTAAAAATTAGCCGAGTTTTGTCACCGGCTATCTTTATATATAACTCGCTTCATCCATCTTTTGTGTTGTTTGGCTTAGCACCTCCTCCTAACCACTCTAAATATTCTTATTTGAACACCATCATGATAAATTGATATAAAATTAGATATGAACATACTTATTGGTTAACTTGATAAATTGTATTTAACTTCTCAAAGTGCTATATAATATAACTTGTCTTATATTAAGTGTGCAGAGTATAAAGAGTTAAATTTGTTGCTGCTGATGCACGTAACGTGTTCGTGTGCAATAATAAATGAGAAGGGGTTACATAATTAGTAATAATTAAAGAGCCCACGTGGCAACACTTTAAAAGTTAACCAATAACCACTGTTAACATCGCTTTATAATTAATAAATAGTTCAGTATGTATAATATGAATCAAGAGAAGTAAGAGGAATCCAAGAGAGAAGAGAGCTCGAAGACCGAGCCTCCCAAAAAGTAAAACCCTAGTCCTAGACGACACGTTCTTAGCTTCCTCTCAATTTGCCTTCTATCTCAATGTCTTATGTTGATTGAATGATTGAATCTCGATCGTTCTTCTGTGAGGTTTGGATCAACTCTTCACTTTCTCCATCTCTGTTAGAACATGGATGTTATATAGAGCATGCAGTATATATATCTATATATATATATGGATGAGTGATGGAATTCTTGTTCTTAGTTTGTCATTCGGTGGGTCTGCTCTGCTGTTTCTCTCTTCTCATTTTCCCGGAAAATCCTTTTCCAGACAAACCGAAACCACAGCTCTTCTCTTTGTTTCTGGAGAGATGAAAACATTTCTTTTTAATAAATAAGTTGAGTTTCTTTCTTTGTACGAATCGCCGTCGTCTTTAGGGTAAAGGTGATCGTCTCCTCACGAGTGTTCTATGAGTAGGCGATTGTTATAGGCTAATTAGGTGCTATATAAATACACAAAAGTCAAAATCATCTGAACCACTATTATGTGTTTTTGATTTGACATGGTTTTGCATTACAGGCTTCTCTCTCCTCGTTCCAAGTGAAACTGAAACGACATCACCTCCATCCCCGAATCCCCTCGTCCTCTTGCTCACTCAGTCCCGGCTCCCGACTCGTTGTTCTCAGAACTAGGTTCTTACTTCAAACCATGAGAGCTTTCTCCAGCTGCGGGCTCGCCGCCGTTTTGTCATCGAAGTTCTCTCTCCTATTCATGCTCACTTTTCTAATCACAGGTGGGTATATTTATGTAATAATGTGTATATGCAATGTTACGTGATTTTTGCGTTTGATTAATGATTATTTTACAAGTATCTCATTCCAATGCATCTATCTAGCTAAAGACATTCCCTTCCGCAATTTGTTTAAAGTTTCCATTATTACAATGGTCGGTTCGAGATGGGTTCTCTTTTCTCTTTCAGCGACATGAGGGGTCTCCATGCTTTTGTTCTCTTCCTGTTGTCGGCTTCGTATTTTATTACTCTTTTTTAGCATTACGATCCAAAACACCTGATTCTATCTCATTTCCATTTCTTTATTACCTAAAATCATTTCTAGTTTCTCCTCTTTTCTCTTACCCTTTTTGTGTAATGATGATAGGCGAAGCCATTGGCTCGTTCAAAGGTGGCAATTTCACACTCGGGTCAGCTCCACATCGCAAGCTACTAATTAGTCGCTGTAAGGGTTCTCTGCAAGACTTTTTTCTTTCACTTAGCTAATTTGATGAACTGGGACCATCACAATTTGTTGAACTTGTGGTTGGGGAGAGGTAGACAATTAGTACCTGTGCGTATGTACCCGTTTGTTCTCAAAACTGAGTGTTTTTGGCAGCTACAGTCCATTGCAATATGCTCCAGATGGGCGTACGATAATGAATGTCAGAGGGTGCACCTCTGAGTCTTTCTTTCTCGTTACGTGCTTCATGCTAACGTGCGCCGTTTGCTCTTTAGACCCTCCCTAGCTGGTGACCATATTTCAACTTTCTTCAGACTTCTCTTTTTGATGGGATGGGAGGGTTTCACTCAGCCTTTTCTAGTAATTTTTCTTTGAAGTTCCAAAATTTTAGCTTGAAAACTGAAAGGTGCCTACTGTTTCTACGTTAGAAAAGCTGTTTTGTTGGGTGTATAAGATAAGTTGTCAATTTGGCATGCCTGTAGGCCAAACCCATTTGAAGTTCAGCTTTTTACTGTTGAAAGCAAAGTATTTCTCTTTCTGTTTCAATTAAATTTTGGTGCTCATTAAAGAGAGGCGGATCAAAAAGCCAAGTGACAACACACATACATGGAAAAGTTAGTCTTTGAATAATGATATGCCCCAATCGGATAGCCTTTGGAGTTAATTTTGTCTGCTAGCTTTTTCTGCGTAATTCCTGTGAACCACCTCCAAAAGTCTATCTCGTCTTTAGACCCTTCCCCGTCCAGCTTATTAATGTCTTCAATTAATGACCTGCCAAATGTTTCCTTGCGTTTTATCTTTTTCCCTCTTGATACATGTATAGGTTTTATAGCTATTTGGTAATTATTTTATGCATTCCCTTTTCAAGCTTTCATTTTCTTTTCTTCTTAGCAATGTTGACGGAGGAGCCTGATAGAATATGGGGAGAGAAGTGTACGAATGCTGATATTGTGATAAACCAAGGTCCCACAGATCCACTCCCGAGTGGGATTCCTACGTACACTGTTGAGATCATGAACGTGTGTGTCACTGGATGTGATATATCTGGGATTCACCTTACTTGTGGCTGGTTCAGCTCTGCTCGTCTCATCAACCCCAAAATCTTCAAGCGCCTCCACTATGATGACTGCCTTGTTAACGACGGCAGGCCCTTGGTAAATGGTGGCACAATCTCGTTTCAATACGCCAACACCTTCCTCTACCCTCTTTCCGTCGCCACTGTGATATGTTCCTGATCCAAACATTGTGAAGAAGAGCATGAAAACGTACAATACCAACAAGCAACTACCGACACATGGGACCTAAGAGGCAAGCAACTATGTGGTTTTACTTCTGGTTCTGGTTTGAAAGCTGGAACAACAAGAGACAGGAGAGATGATAACACACTAGTGGGTTTTGTCTTTACATTGAATTCTTTTTTGGGTACTCCAGCAGGTACCATTGTCTTTATATAGGCTTTTGTGGTATAATATCGTATATACATCAATACAACATGGAAGTGTGATCAGTGGAGTATATAGTTTTAATATGATCGATGAAGTTGGTGGTGTGGAAAATACACTTGGCTTCTAATACCCCGATTTGCGTGTTAAATTGTTTTTGGACATAAGTAGTCTTTGATACTTTTTAATGGTACAAAATAAAGAAAAGACAGGACAGCCAAATGGTTGCAGTGCCTCTTGGTTTGCACTTGCACTACCAGACAAGGATTATGGTTACATCTTACATGGCGTAAATGTTGAAGAAGACAGAATGTCGAATGTTGGAAAACATTACACAATCATTGCAGGCGGAGAAGAGCGGTCGGTTATCATGTGGTTTCTTGTCCGTTAGATACATGTCCCAATTTTGACAAGAATTCAAACCGCCATCTCTAAAGCGCCTGTCTTGTTAGCTTCTGTTGTTTTCTTTTGTTAGTATTTAATTTCTGAAATCAATGGCAATATTTTAAGGATAAAACTATATTTTCAATTCATAACTTTATTTACTATATAATTATAAATTGTATCTATTAAATATTCAGTAATTTAATTTAAGAATAACGAATTTTTAAATATCAAAACTTTTAGAATTTTTCAATTTAATACTTAAATTTTTAAATTTTCAATCAATTCATTAGTTTTTTATACTCTTAACAATGACAAAAAGGGCAAAAATAATTTTAACTTGGTAAATCAAGTTTTTTATTAAGATGTGATAAAATTTATATTATTTTAATTTTACAATAAATTCTAAGTGTAATGTATTTATCACATTTTTCTACTAAATAAGAGTAAGGTTGATTATTATCAAACTTTTTCAACTTCTTTAATTATTAAAATAAATTATTAACTTACTAAGAATTTATTAAATTATATAAATAAAATTAATTTAATTAATTAACTCTAAATCTAACAAGCCCCAGCCCAGAAATCCCCAAATCAAGAAACCCTTCTGCGCTGCCGTTGACAACGTCGAGATGCAATTATCTGTGTCTAGTCTGCTCACCAAGCTAACAACGGTTACAACCCCTGTTCACTCAGTTTCTGTAGCTCCTTCATGCTTACCGATCATGTAACACCGATACCCAGGTTACTAATATCGGCGGCGATGACCTTGGCCTTGTCGAAGTTGATCGCCAGCACTTCCCGATCGTACAGTAGCTTGCCGCGAACAGAGCTGACCTCCTGGTTTCTTCTCACGGGCAGTCGTCTTTGTCTTAGTTTATATGAATTATTTTGTGGGTCGTCTTTGAAAATTGAACTTGGGGTGATGTTTTATGTTACATATTGGCCATCAAATAAGTGTATTGTAATAAGCTAACGGTGATAAAGATGGGATGCTCCGTTCGATATGCAACTTTATTAGAAAAGACAAGGTCATAATTGTAATGATCAGAGATAAATTAAACGTGACTAATATTAATAAAAAATTAAGAAAAAAAAGCTTAAGTAATTTAAATATATTAAAAGGAAATACTCGCACACTCTAATGAAAAGATGAGAGAATAATGTATTTAGAAATTGTAAAAGAAAAAAAACGAAGGTCTAAGAAGAACTGAGTAGAGGTGATTAATATTAATATAGCTCTACTAAAACTTTTTGAAAACATGACCCTTACTTTATCGTACTATGATATAAATAAAAGATCCCACATAGTGAAGTTCTTCTTATTCTCATAAGTCTTTTAAGATTTTTTTTTCAAATCTTATATCTTATATATAGCCTAAATATTTAATATGTTGTATTTCTCTCTTAGTTAGTTAGTCTTAATATTTCCTTGGTATAAATATTTTTTAATGGTTTGTTAGATTTATTTAATAACTTGTCTTTTTTGTGTATTTATTTACTAATTTTTTCTTTTATTTCGACTTTTTACCTTGTTTTATTTTTATAGTATAGTTTATTTTTGATCTATCAGTTAAGAATAAAGTAACCTTTCTCTAGATCCCATGAGGGTTATTGATGTTATACTATTATTCCATTTCACATTTAGTACATAATATACGTAGATTATGATATAGTATATTAATCGATACAAGTGCCTTTTTTCACCAAAGGTTTTTGTCTACTGAAATGACTTAGGGTTTTTGTTAAAGATGCCAATGGGTCGGGTCGGACTCAGCCTAGCCCGGCCTCAATCAAGGCAGGGTGCGGGTTAGGATGAGCCGACCAATGGCCTGACCCATCGACAGGCTGTCTGGCCCTTGGCCCGATGGGCAATGGGAGGGCTTGGCCGGGCCAACCCTGACTAGTCTACATTTTTTAAATTAAAAAAGACAAAACAACGTTGTTTTGGATAAAACGACGTCGTTTTATCTAAAAGATCAGCCCGTGACTCACTCATAACTTATCAAATTAGGGCTAAAAATAGGTCAAATTGGACAAATCGGATCGAAATTACCATCTCAATTTTTTTTTTCCTCTCTCTCTAATTTATATTAAGGAGTTCCACGTGAAATTCTGAAAAGCAAAACTCTTTATTACCTCAAGTTCTCTCCTTTTATGTTTATTGGTCGTTGGGCTTCAAGTCACCTGTGTCGCTATTAACACTTAACTCATCTAATTTTTCCATCTCTCAGTTATTATATGGTTGGATATTGCTGGGAACATGTGAGGATAGAGTTAATAGCAGGGGTGATTTGAAGCCTGATTACTGGCTATTTACCACCCTTTGGAGGATTGGCTTCTCCAATTTTGATTCTTTTATATACATTGTTTATGCTATTATTAAGTTTAAGGGAATTCGGTATTTGAATTTATTATTAAGTTTTTTTGTTAAAAACTGATTAATTTATTAATTTATCAATCAATTTTTGTAAATTAATAAATTTTTATAAAATTAAATAAATCGATTAATTTTTATTTAACAATTTTTTAATTAAAATTTAAATTCATTGATAGATAAGTACAAAATCTCTTCCAATCATATTTTTTTTATTTTTTAAATCGTGAGTAGTTTTATGATCGTTTAATATTAGTTGAGCAATTTAAATCTTAAACTGCTTTTCTACACTAAATTAGACAAATCTTCAAAAATTATATTGACACAACTCATCTTGTGATTATAAGTGTGAGATTTGTTTTTTACTTGAGTTAAAGAAAATGAAAGGTTTGAATATGAAGTTTTTTTTAATACCTAACTTAAATGTACCAAATGAATACATTTTTAAAATAAAGAAAATACATATATATGAAGGAATGCATTTATTTGAAGTAAAGGGATAGCAAAATAAATAAAAAGGAATATTCTTTACAGGTATTTCTTATTTTAAAATTTAAATTATTTAATATTTTAATTTAATTATTCAATTTTCTTGATTATTCCAATTAAGACTTTGGTTAATGAATATGTTATATACCACTCAAATGTATCTAATTTATATTCATTAATGAATTAAGACTTTTAGTAATTAAAAGACCAAAATAAAAAAATCATTAAATGGAAAGAGAGTATTTATGTTATGTTTGTATTAATAAGTATTAATAAAAAAAGAAATATAAATATTAAGAATAATTACTTTTTCCTCTGGGCTTGAATACAACCTAAAATGTTGTATCCGAGCAAACACATTCAGCCCAGTTTTGGACTAATAGACCCAAACTCATAAGATCTGCAAATGGCGATGGATCGGTGGTAGGGTCGGTTTCCA
This sequence comes from Erythroxylum longipes, assembly GCA_027563885.1. Classification (NCBI taxonomy): domain Eukaryota; kingdom Viridiplantae; phylum Streptophyta; class Magnoliopsida; order Malpighiales; family Erythroxylaceae; genus Erythroxylum; species Erythroxylum longipes. The sequence goes on from JAOQMS010000006.1 coordinate 36,542,004, forward strand.
TGTGATATATTATAATAACATTGGCTGCTCTTACAGTCTTACCATCTCTTTATCTTCTTCTATATGACCAAGCACGACTCCACCTTGTGAAAACTTCTGAGACAGAATACGGGAAATCCAATCCCAAAGTTTTTGAATCGCATACCCATAAAGAATCAAAGCCGCCATGGCTGCTACGTTTACAGGGGTTGGCGTTGGGATAGGTCTTTCGTGCTCTACTAGCAAGCTTCTTCAGAGTAAAACCTCCCCATCTAGATCGTCTCGATATTATGTCAAAATGACCGTTTCAGTTGAAGAGGAGAAGAAGGAGCGCTTCAACCTCCAAAAGTCCGAGGAAATTTTCAATGCTGCTAAGGTATGCCTAAATTTTCCCTTTTTGTTTGTATGCTTGGAATTGAAGAATTAAAACTGAATTCCAGTCTTTAGTCTTCATTTCTGGAATCTGAAATGGGATTGTGTTGTTTAATGTTTTATATTAAGGGTTGCTGATAAGGGCGTTGTATAATTCAGTGTAATATTTGAACTCTCGAAGTCTTGAACTGGGCAAATTTTAATGTTCTGATAGAATCATTATCATCTGTAATGCTTCTGTGAAATGGGTATTGAGAACATGTAGGAAAGCATTTAGCTTTTGGCATCTTTTCATATAGCAGTTGAGTTGTTTCACATTTTTTAGCCAGGGCTGTTGAGTTGCATCTTTTTTTATGAATAAGCTAGAGTTCAGCTTCCAGTATGGAAATTGGTTCGTTATATCTTGCTAGCGGCTTCACTGTCATACATAACAAAGACCTAGAGATTTGACTTTCCTTTTACAGGAATTGATGCCAGGAGGTGTGAATTCACCTGTACGTGCTTTTAAATCCGTCGGCGGACAACCTATTGTCATGGACTCTGTCAAGGGCTCTCACATGTGGGATGTAGACGGGAATGAGTACATTGATTATGTTGGTTCGTGGGGTCCGGCGATTATTGGTCATGCAGATGATGAGGTTTTACTCTTCTTCACTGCCTTCTTTTTGTACGCAGTACATCATTTGAATAGATTGGGTTGGGATTCTGTGAACGTACTTAGGAGATTAGTATCATACATTTGATGCTCTTTGCTAAATCAACTGGAATAACATTACTAGCAGGTGCTTGCAGCCTTAGCTGAAACAATGAAGAAAGGCACCAGTTTTGGTGCTCCTTGTCCTCTGGAGAATATTCTGGCAGAGATGGTGATTAAAGCAGTTCCAAGCATAGAGATGGTGCGATTTGTGAATTCAGGAACAGAAGCTTGCATGGGTGTGCTTCGACTGGCCCGTGCCTTTACTGGAAAAGAGAAGATTATCAAGTTTGAGGGTTGTTACCATGGCCATGCTGATCCATTCCTTGTCAAAGCAGGCAGTGGTGTTGCAACACTTGGGCTCCCTGACTCTCCTGGTGTGCCCCAAGGAGCAACCTATGAAACTTTAACTGCCCCGTACAACGATATTGAAGCCATTGAAAATCTTTTTGAGACGAATAAAGGGGGAATTGCAGCACTAATTCTTGAGCCTGTTGTAGGAAACTCTGGTTTCATTCCTCCTAAATCAGACTTTCTTAATGCCCTTTCCAGGATCACAAAAGAAAATAATGCTCTTCTAATCTTTGATGAAGTCATGACTGGATTTCGTCTGTCGTATGGAGGAGCTCAGGAGTATTTTGGTATAACTCCTGACCTCACAACCCTTGGGAAGATTATTGGTGGTGGCCTGCCAGTTGGTGCATATGGAGGGAGAAGAGAAATCATGGAGATGGTTGCCCCTGCAGGCCCTATGTATCAGGCAGGAACTTTGAGTGGAAATCCTTTGGCAATGACAGCGGGTACACACACGCTAAAGCGATTGCAGAAGCCAGGAAGTTACGAGTACTTGGATAAGATTACAAACCGACTTGTTCAAGGCATTCTAGATGCTGGGAAGAAGGCTGGTCATGCTATGTGTGGTGGGTATATAGCAGGGATGTTTGGGTTTTTCTTCACGGAAGGTCCTGTTCACAACTTTTCTGATGCAAAGAAAAGTGATACCGCCAAGTTTGCCAGGTTCTTTCGAGGAATGCTGGAGGAAGGTGTATATTTTGCTCCATCACAGTTCGAAGCCGGGTTTACAAGTTTGGCTCATACTGCTGAAGATATTGAACAGACAATATCTGCAGCGGGCAAAGTTTTCCAGGGAATTTAGGGCCTTTGTTTACCATGTTGTTGTAGTTCCCCCTTCTCCAGTTTCACCCTTGTTCTTTTGGTAGGTGAGCTGACAAATGTTTGTAGCGAGTTCCCTTTATTGAGAGCCTTTAACATGTATCTTTGAGAACTTATGTTCAATTGAATCTGTTACACTTACTATCTACCTATCCTGATTCCTGAGCCCCTCCATGACCCATTTCCTCTCCTTTTTTCCCTTCTTTCCTGGCACTACCAAAAGTTCACTAACCCGAATTAAAACTCAAACACTGCTTCTAAAGAGTATGAACACATTCTCCAGCATCAACAACAGTATTGATTTTAAGGATGTCTTGCTTCAAACGAAGAATAACAAACTTGCATTAGAATCATTAGATGATGGTAGCTAGCATTAACTGTAGTTTTTGTACACCACCCTCAAACTTGCAAGAATACGAGTCTTTGAAATGCAAATCTTCTGGAATTGTTCTGAGATGTATAGAAAGCTTGAAGAGGACAATTATTTCTATAAATGCTAAAGATCTTTCGAGGTCTTAAAATAACAAATAGATGAGAAAATGGAACAAGGAAGAAGCAACACAGACACCATTTTTGGTAACTTAAAGCACTTGGCTACACATGAATACTCCAACAACTAACATTGATGCCCAAAGAATACAATCTGTGTTTAAAGCATCGATGCTCGGTAGACAATTTCACTGAATATCAACATATTTGCCTTCACAGTATGGAACAAGAGCATACAATTTTCTTGGGAGATTTGTCAATCTTCTTTTCTGTTGAAAAGCCAAAGGATTATGTTACATAAAAAGATTCCAGCTACAAGCATGATGAGAAATGGATCATACAACAATCAAACCATTGTTTGGAAAACTATACATAGCCTTCAAGTGTTGTAGCATTGTTTGGAAAACTATAAATAGCCTTCAAGTGTTGTAGCACAAAACAATAGTAGTACTAATAATAAAAATTATGCAGATTCAGATTAAGGATCTTAAGTTAACAACAGTGCGTAAAGGTAATATTCTGAAAGGCAACCATTGTTTCAACATGATGAGAGAAGATAGGCCAACAAAAAGATAGCTTGAATATGAAGTTGAGTAGCAGTTAAAGTAAGATCATTTAGATATTCCTAAAGCAAATTTTATAACATTCACCAAAGACAAATTAACCCACTGTTGGCCCCACAATTAGGAAGTTTTTGAGGAAAAAGAGAATTTATATTAGAATAATACAGCTCATGGTGTTCTATCCCTAGATTTTCACACATACTGATTCCATCCCAAATCTCACTACAAATATCAAGTTAAAATGAGCGATTCCATTAATGGAATGTTACCTAATTAGTGGAAAGGCAGTCAGTTCTCTACCAAACAAACAAATGATCTGCCAGTCTGGACGCTTTACTCTTAGTTATTAGAAGCTTCTCTTGTTGGATACACAAGTAGATCAGGCCACAAGAAAATCAAATGACCCCACAAAGTTAAAATTAAAGTTTAAAAAAGGAACAGTCACCTAAATAGTCTTGAGCCAACAAATGAGTTTCAAGTATAACATTTTCATCAATTAAAAGCGTTAGCATTTTGGAGTTCAGAAACCCTCAGGAATATGTCTTTCAATGACAAACAATGCCTACTAGAGCACAAAAAAGAAAACTAATCTCAAACGGACATCAACCTTACTTGAAATAAGTGGAATAAGAAAGTTTTGACGGAAAGCTTCAATAAATTAAGTTCCAAAGATCAACATCTCAACAAATAACAGAAACAACTCCTGCAAGTCCAATTTTCAGCTGACATATTAAATAAATTGAAACGCATATTATAAACCTATAAAAATAATCAACAACCATTATGATGGAGTAACATATCACATGAGTGTGGATATAAGATTAAGATGGGAAATACCTGTTTTAGTTTTTGCTGGAGAAGGCTGTACAACAACATGCATTATGATGATACCCCCAGCAACTTCGCCAAAGGGTGTTCTACACTGACCAACAGTCTTGTTGTTATCCAAAATTTTACCAGAACATATCAGTTTGATTTCATTTACAGCCTTAGGAGTAATGGTTTTACCTATATAAGAACATCAAAAAGAAAATTGAGAAAAAAAACATCTAACAACAGAAATAGACAGAAACTCTTCTAAATGCCAGGCTATTTCATACTGATAGATTGCCAGTTTTAGATTGAGAAATCTACAATTTATCATTCTTGGCAGCTGGCTGTGCAACGTCTGGACGAGCAATCTTAGTTTGAATCCATCATCATATTGCAACCTTTAACAGGCATCTCAAAATTTTCACAACAATGCAAGCATCCATAAACAATCTTTTCGATTTCCAAATTGCATGTAAATTACATGGGGTCACAAAGAATCAGATATCTTTCTGCAGCTTCAAGTCCAAACCAATATGATCTTTCAGTAATTCTTCATGAAGGTAATAAATGCATTCTCAGATGCATCATTTTACTAAAAAGTAAAGCTTATGACATAAACCATTCAAACTCAAAATTACATATATTCTCTAAGTTTCTGAAAGAAGCACTTAACTTTTGAAACGATACAAACATATAATACAGAGTGACCACTAATTCCAAAATTGTCATTGACAAGCTACTTGATTCCTTTCTAAGACTTTCCAAATTTTCTCCAGAGTCTGTAATTTGCATAGAACCACCATCCTATAACAAGAAATGAGTTTTGTTTATACGTATAAATAACCCATTATTCTAACTTCTAAGTGTTCCAACCAACGAAATCACACCCACAACACAGAAATAGAAAACTCAAACACAAGACACCAATTCTCAGAATAACCGAAATTACTTAAACAAAATCAAACATTGGGACCCGGTTTTTCCGGAAGTAGGTATTCAGACAAGACAAAAAAGGGGCAACCTTTGGGCCAATCGGAGACAATTCGCTGCTTAAGCATCTCGACCGTGGAGGCCGACAAGTACCGAAAAGGGCCGATGTCAGAGCCGTCGTAAAGCCTGAACTTGATGTCAACCAAATCTTCCTCCGGCATTTGACTGTTGACCTTAACTTCTGTCCTTCTACCCAATCAGCTACTCCCAATTACACCTCTCTCCGACTTCGAATGAATCAACAACAACCAGCTCATCAAATTCCAGAAACCAACCAACCAACTCCTGTGTTGTTATTAACAGATCCAAACTCAACTCAATCGAAATGATCAATAATTTCTAATTTCTTATTTATTTATTTATTATATTTTCATTAAAAAAAAAGCAAGAAATTGAGTAGGGATCAAAAAATAATAATTAAACAATTAAATAAAATCCATACCTTAAAGCAAGAAGAAAGAAGCAGGCGATTTTCGGAGCCCCACTTTAGTTTTCTTCTATAGAGAGCAACGCGGTGTTGGGACTCTCAGTACGGCATCGTTTTCCTCTTCATCTCTCACCACCAAAAAAAAAGGGGGGGGATAACTAAACGACGACGGTTGAGGTTCGTTTCGTCGCTTTCTGGTCAAAAAGGAAAGTCGCGGGGTTACTTGAGCATAACAAAACCCTAAACCCGAGAAAATGAAGAGACCAAGAGAAGAAGAAGAAGAAGGGAAAGAGAAGATGGAGATTGTGTGGCAAACACCCGCCAATCCTCCTCAGAAACAAGATTACATCTTTCGAAATGGTTGTTTATTCTTTCATTTCAATTGAAGCTAGTAGATTACATATCGAAGAGAAAAAAAATGATTATTTTGGCGGGAAATATGCAGGGAGGCGCCACGTGAGACCATACTACTTTGAGTTCATCTCACATGTGAAGAAGCGTTGGGCGGGGAAGACAATTGTTGATTTGTTCGCGGAAGAGTTCAAAGGCCGACCTTATGATTACTACGTACGTATGCATGTTTGTGTTTATGTGTTCTACTTAGAATGTGCATTGATTTTAATAACTGAGGGTTGTTGATTTAGATTAATGCAGTAAAATGTGGACGCATACAAGTTGATGGAGAGATGGTCCCAGTTTCCTACATTGTTAAATCTTCACAAAAGATTAGCCATTTCTTGCACAGGTTTCCTAATCATTTCACTTGGTTGTAATGTAACTTAGAGGTGTCTTGGATTTATGAGTTTTTTTATGGATTGATTGATTTCGATAAGGTTGTTGTAGGCATGAACCTCCGGTTATGGATTTGGGTGTTTCCGTTCTTCAAGAAGAAGACGATGTTGTTACTGTTTTCAAGCCACCAACTGTTCCTGTAAGTGTGCTATGACTCGACATTTTCTGTTAATGAATGAACTCGTTATACCTACATGCGAATTGTTAAAACCATTTCCTAAAGGAACACTAATGTGGTCATTGTGTGTCGAGGTTTGGTTTGTAATGTCAATGTTCTAAGAGTATTTTGTGTGATTGAACATCTATCGTCTCCCACTTTTCGTTTTAGGTTGTTATTAAGTTGATGTGGTATTGCCTTGTAGGTTCATCCTTGTGGTCAATATCGGAAGAATACCATTGTTGGAATCCTTCAGGCCGAACATGATTTAGCGCCTCTCTTTCGTATCCAAGCATTATACTTTGGAAGCATGCATTCTAGCTAGACATGGTTCATGGAAAAGGCTATGAAAGTTTAAATAGCTTCTTGTGCCTGGCCATTGTGATTTTTCCCCCCTCTTTTTCTATATGATTTTGCTATTTCCAGTTATCTTTCCCATAACTCCATCATAGCGGTACATCGGCTGGATCGTCTTGTCTCCGGACTTCTTATCTTGGCCAGAAATGCATCAAAAGCAGATCTTTTCAGGCAACAGGTGAGTCTGCTGTTTTGTTCATCATTGTTGTTCATTGGAATGGATAATCATGTTTAAAAATGAGATCGATATTGTAATCCAAAATATTGACCGGAGTTTGTGACTCTGCTGTCATAATCCTGTTCGTCATTGCAGATTGAAGCAGGGGTTGTGCAAAAACAGTATGTTGCAAAAGTTATTGGGATTTTTCCAGAGGATGAGGTAAATCCTTGTCTAATCAAATGATTTCTACATGTTATTTAATTTGATGACTTCTCAGTTCTCTCCTATGGACTCTGTGAATTGTTGAGATGACTATGCATTCTGAATGTAAGAATTTGTATCATTTACAAGCAGTGAGTTTAATAACTGTATCCATTGTAAAGGTTCTCATAATTGGTTGGTGTTGAAATACACCAATTGGCAGCTGCTGTTTACCTAAGTATTTAACTAATCCCATAATATGTGGATGTGGCCATGTTCATCCTTGAGGTACAGTTGTTTGAAAATTATTCTGATGGTTTGCTTGTTAATGGTTCTTATCTATTTAACATCTACTTTTTCATTTTTATGCCAGCAAGTTGTTGATGTTAACATAAACTATAATGCTCGAGAAGGGAGAAGCACGACAGAGGTGAGGCTTTTTTGATTTCTCTCTATCAGGAGCCACAGCTGCTTCAAAGTGCATCCCCCACTTTCATAATAACATCTAAGTTATAGATCTTCTGATCATATGTTCATTATGAAGTATTCATTTGTACTACGGTGGATGTCAGGTGATGAGGCTTCTTTCTGGATAAATAATATTCACTTGCATTTTTTTTCAATTAATTTGTGTTATATTCATTAGTAGTCTTCTTTGTGTTAACACATGGTGTAATTTGTGTCAATTTTGCATGATTGTACGTGTGCTTGCAAATTTGGGATCCTTTTTCTTTCCATAATCCTGACTGCTATTCTTTGATGTTACTTTGTATTATAATTGCTGTTCTGCTGATGAGTTATATACCTGTGGTGGTTGAAAATGCTGGACAGTTTAGATTCATTGCAGTACACTGATTCTTAGATTTTATAATTTCTTCAGGTCAGTGACTCTCATGCCAATTCTTCTGTGAAGGGGAAGCCTTCTTGTACAAAGTTTACTAGGATAAGAACCAATGGAACTCATAGCATCGTGTTATGTAATCCAATCACTGGCCGAACTCATCAAGTAAGGGAACTTCTGAACAAGAAATTGCTGTTAGAAATACATATTTTAAGGGCATCAGTAGAAACCCTTATGTCATATGGAAAGGAGAAGCCTTGATTTGAAATTTCTTTTTGGTTTTTGTTGCTTTTTGCTAATATTGGCTCTTATCTTTTAAAATAAATTTTATCTTTGGGAAAGAACGATGGGTGTTCTTGATGAGTAGTGGTAGCAAATTGTAGAAGTCTTGACGAATATACAAGGGCTAAATGGTTAATGACTAATTGAGCCTCGTACAAGCAAATGAGAAACCATGCTAGCCGAAGAGGGAGCAGGAGCTATAGCAGCAGAGTAGCTACTCATTCAGAATCCCAGGATAATAAATTCCTATATGTCTAAACCCTCTTTGTTTTGGAACACAAATGAGTCCAGCTTGTTAGTATTCTTTGAATTTTCATCCTTTCTTGACATGAGCAATTCCTCATTTTGTATTTTTTGATACATACAGTTGCTCTTCTTGAAAATGCAAACATGTTAAATGGCTTAATTTAAGCCTACTAATTTTATGGATTCATCTTTATTGGTCAATCTTTCCTCTTCTCGCTAAACTTCTTGCTTTTTATGTTAACAATGCCCTTTATTCATTCTTGGTAAGAAGATTTACCCATTTTTTCCCTTGTCATATCTTAACTTGGGATCCATCTTCTTTGGGTATATGACATTTATATGCCACAGTTTAAATCATCTCCTTTTTCTTCTTTTCATGTAAACTCATAAATGAGATTGTGTTGACATCCATTTTACTGATGGATATGGTGAAACTATAACGTGTGTTAATCAATCTGTTTCTTTCTCTCTTCCCCCTTAGATTCGAGCTCATTTACAGTATTCGGGACATCCAATAGCCAACGACAATCTTTATCTCTCTGAACATGTTCAGAACCGCTCCACTAATGGGAGGACTGCTGATAGAGCTGCTTTCAATTCTAGCAATTCTCCATCAGGAAATAATTCATGTAAACATGAAGAAAATTGTGAGGAAGATTTCAGCATTGATCCAATGTGCACAAATTGTCCAAATTTGGCTCCAAAAGGGTGAGACTTCAACCTGTGATGGTACTTTTGGTAGGATGCATATTTGTCAAGTTTCACTTGTGCTTACTATAAATGTGCATTTGTTCTGTAACATGTGTGATGCTATTATGGTACAATGGCTGAAGTCTGCACTAATTTACTTACAGATTGCAACACAATTGAGTGAATTATGTGCAGTTTCTAGTAAACCATGACCCAAGGATTTTTTGAAATCTTGCTCAAGATGACATTTTAGTTGCTGTTGCCAAAGATGAAATCTCATACTTCCCCGCTGACAAATTAGGAAATATAAATTCATGGTATTGTTGCCTCTTTTTTTTTTTTTTCCTTATTTGAAATTAACACTTACTACAACACGTAGACAGTCAATTTCCTTGCCTTATAGCTTCTTTCCATATCTACATTAACATTCCAAATTGCTTCATGTCCACTTACTGTCATTTATCTTATGCTTATAGTGCTTGTGGAAAGAGGTGGGGGCACAATTGTATTAATAAATTGGTGGTTGTTTTACCATAATCTCATTAGTTGCTTACACCTGAATCGTGGTATTGTTGGTTCCAGTTGACTTTTATCTGAATGCGTGTTGCATTTTCATGTAAATGTGTGCACATACTTGCTTCTGAGTTTTGTTTTTGTTTCTTGTAGATATGATGAGCTTGAAGAAGGTTTATGGCTTCATTGTGTGCAATATTCTGGACCTGGATGGGTTTATAAATGTACTTATCCAAATTGGGCAACTATATCATAGTTTGTACCTTCTTCCTCCTCTTCTTTCCTTTTCCCCATTCATATTCACTTATTAAAATCAAAAGCTTGTGCTTCCAAAGTTTCCTAACACTTTCATGATAATGTTATTGTCCCTTTTTCTTGTCAATAAAAAAAATACAGTTTTTTATATTTCTTCAACCCACAACAGAAGACTGAAATTATGTCTATATATAATAATAGTAGGGTACTTCCTTTCATACCTGCAAAGTGAGTGTATGTGTATAATCTGTATGGATATTATCAAGCAAGTCTTTGTAATCGAATGTATTTGTCAATCGTTTCTCATGCCAATTGTTGAACTTTTAAGAGAATGTTTTGTTATTTTGAAAGAAGGATAGAGTTATGATGAATCCGTAGTGGTCCATACTTCCTGGGAAAATATGAACGGTTTTTTCATGCCAATTGTTAAACGTAGAAGAGGTCTTGGTTTTGCAGGAAACTAAGACCTGCTTAGATATGCACCTCAACTTTTGCTTTGGTTTTGAAGGATTGATTGAAAAGATGTATACGTTTAGCCCATGCGGTACGATGGGATGTCGAACATCTTTAAAATGCTGATGATACCAACATTTTTAAAAGTAAACTTATTATCTAGAGAGGATTGACATCCACTTTTTGTGTTGATTAGCGGCTTGCTTTGATCATAAAGTATTAAAAAGTAGTCCAGGTCCTCTTCATCTATCATGCCATGGAGCATAAGCATTGCATCAGCCACTAGCTCAATGGAGATGAAAGCTACGACAATTAATTTGGATTAGAGACACAAAGTTGCGCAACTAATCTGGATTACTCAGTAGATAAACTTGTGATTCTTGCAAATGATCGATGTTACTTGCAGTATTAGCTTACTTAATACGTGTTTTATGGTTAAATGCAGAAGTTCCATTTGCAGGCGAGCATATGAATTAACTTAATGAGTGTCATGACATCTAACAATGTCCAATTATGCATAAGATTGGTCTTTAATGGGTTGTTTTTCTTAAAGTTGTACAAAAACTCGTTTGATGCCTAATATTATGATGACCATGTAATTTTTTACAATTTAACTGTGCTGCAGCCATGTATATAAAGCTTAATATGCATAAAACATTTGCTTCAACATTTTTTAAAGTAATCACGATTGTAACTAGGGATGAGAATGCTTAATATATGGACTAAAAAGATAAAAGCTTAACGCAAGCACAAAAAGTAGGCAATTATTTGTTATCTCCTGTTGTCATACTCTGCATGCATTACAATTACGAATCTCAAAGAGGTTACCTTTTTACGGACCAAATCTAGATTAATCGATTAATAGGTAAAGTTGTTTTGTGACTAAAACGTCATAAGTTTAAGTCATATAAGCATTTCTTTTTTTGTAAAAATACAAAAAGAAAGTTGTGTATATTATAACTCTCTTTTATGCGGGAGAGTCTTATGCATTGAATAAGCTGATTTTGATTTTTTGACTTTCTAAGATAGACAACCCTTGCCTCAACTTATCCATAACATCTCAATGAAAATAATTAACATAAATACGAAGAAAGAAGTGTATTTTTTTTATAATTTTCATTCAGTTTGGAAATTATAATTCAAATGAATAATCTACAAAAGAGGAATTCATTCAATACAATTGGAGATAAGGTTCATTTGATAAAACTACACATTATATATGTTAAATGCTAGTGCCTTTATGTGCTGGTTGTCTCAAACAAAAACTAAGCTCCTCCCATTAATGAAGAAAAATTCCCACATAGCCAAACCCCATATAATCTCGTCAAAAGGAATATTTGTTCAGATATTATCAGTGTATAGTACTTGAAAGTGCTGTGATCACAACCAAGAACTGTTTCTATTAGCAATTAAGTGCCACCCCAACTAACTGAAAAGGGTTGGAAGCGATTTGGTTGAAGTAACCTAAACTAGAGATATCAACAAGTTCCCTCGTTATTTAGACACCTATGAGATTAATTATTGCCATCTTTTGTGTAGCAATAAGGCCACAATTGACTATATGCAAACTATGGATAGAGCTTGCTTTCTTTCTTTACAGTGCTCATGCCACCAAAGTAGGAACAACTTGGTGCCAAGGACAACGGGAGATGGGGTTATCCTCTCAAAAGTTGGACACTTTTCTCTTTTATATTGTCAATTGTTATTGTCTTATTAATTAATAATGAGAAATAAAATAGGAAGTTGTTGGGCCCCGTTTTCGGAACCCAGCTCTTATTCAGAACACATATATCATAACCCAACATTTAATCGAAAATATCATAATACTCTCCGATCTTTACTTCATCATAATGTTTAATACATTAATTACAACTAACTTTCATCAATTACATTTCATTACCTTCAACAAAGGGTTGTACAAAGTTATAATGGCCTTTCAAGCCACATTACAACAAAATCCGAAATCTCAATATACAAAGGTTACATGAACTACAAAGTCTTAAAAGTGACTAAAGCCTTGTGTCTTCCAAAAATTATCCCAAATTACAACCTAAGCAAGCTTGAAATGATGCTTTGACTCTCTTTCACTTCATCTCTTACTCATCATCTGAAGGTGGGGACAGGAAGGGGGTGAGCTTAAGGGCCTGTTTGGTTGGATGTTAATTAATAGAATAGAAGGGAACGGAATGGAACGGAAGGGAATGGTTTATAATGGAATGGAATGTAATATAGTGATACGTTGTTTGGGAAG